>PVKH010023900.1:0-13750 GCA_004027955.1 Chaetophractus vellerosus
TCATCCACAGGAGTCATATCCCACACTGGGGGGCGGGGGCAGGATATGGGAATCCCTTATATTTTTTAGGTAACATATATGTCATCTAAATAGCTTTAAAAAAGGGGGGGGGGGCGTATCCATCATTGCAAGATCATGCAGAGCAATTCCAATGTCCTAAAAATGCCCTATCTTTATTCCATTCCCCCCCACCCCATTCCCCTCAGAAACTATTATAACCACTAAGTTTCAATTTTTGAAGAATAAGGTTCATTTCAGAGGTTACACTTATGCACACCTCAGCAGGATCTCCTTGACTGCCACAGTAAACAATGCCTTAAACAGCAGGTCTCCTGGGGGCTCTAGAGACATCTAGACAATATAGGCAGGGTAGATAATCTCAAGATTCACAAACCCATCAATGGGCCTTACTTTAGAATATAAATGCAATGTAACAGAGTTAGACACATTTATAATTTCCCTACACATGGCTCTTCTGCCCTTTTTACTTGAACCTATAATACTTATTAAATATATGCCCCAGAGATGTAAATCTTTAGTCGATATGCCAGTTGAGCCCTGAAACTCAGCAGATTTGCAACACCTACTCTCCAGTTCACTGGACTTGCCCAGGACAACTAACCAAAGGCTCATGGTGGACAATGTCCATCCCAAAAAACAGAGAGCATCTAAACTGCAAGCAAGATGGTTCCATCCATCTGCCCCATGGGATCTAAGACCCCTCTCAATCAGAAACAGAGTGGGCATCACCATCCCCAAATTCTCAAGAGTGAGAAATGAACAAACATAAGGTGGGAAGCAACTATTGGCTAAAGTAGACCTATTATTATTCTAGCAATGGAAGAACTTATATCACTGATATAAAGGCAGTGGCCACCAGAGGTTCTAAGGGGAGGGAGAGGGAAGAATAGGTGTAACATGGGGGCATTTTTGGGACACTGGAATTGTCCTGCATGATATCATAATGACGGATACAGGCCATTACACATTTTGTCAAACCTATAAAATTGTGTGGGGCAGTGTAAACTATAATGTAAACTATAGTCTACGGTTAATAGCAATGCTTCAATATATGTTCACCAATTGTAACTAATGTACCACACTAATGAAAGATGTTGTTAATGTGGGAAAGTGAGGGAAGGGGAGGGGATGGGGTATATGGGAATCCCCTATATTTTTATGTAATCTAAAGTTCTTTAAAAATTAAAAATAAATAAATAAATGCAACATCACATTCTGTATTGGATGTACAAACCACACAAAGGACATTATTGGAAAATATTGGTGAAAACAGAGTAATTCTGTAGTTTAGTACATAGTACTGTAATGATATAAAATGTTGGTTTCTCATTTTTGAGAAACATACCATAGTTGTAGGAGATGTTAACATTAGAGGATGATGGTTGAAGGGAACATGGGACTACTGTATGATCTTTGCAGTGTGAACTATTTCTTCTGTATCTAATGTTGTTTCAAAATAGAAAGTTCGTCTTTAAAAAATAGGGTGAAATAAGCACATTCCACAATTTAAAAAAAAAAGAACTAAGAGATCACCTAACACAATATGTATTTTGTGAATATGTATTACAAATACACATCTGAACCACAGTACACTTATAAGTTCTGGGAATTAGAAAAAGAAGGTATGAATAAATTTAATACGGGCTCCTTGAAGTCTGTTAAAAACACAAGTGATCTATAACATGCCACCACAAGAAATGTCATGAGGGACCATATAATTAAACTCCAAATGCATGTTACCAAAAGCAAAGGTATGCCATGGATTCATTAAAAAAACTCAGGGAAAAAAGTGTTTTAAACTTATCAAACTCTGATTTAGTATCTTAGACCTCTGTCAGAAAGACTAAGAATAAAAATGTTAAGTCAGGAGAAGAGAGAAATAGAATGTGCCTAAGAACTGAACAAACCATAATATGGAGATAAATGACTGAAAATCTAAAATGTATGCTAAACAAAGATGGAGGACATAAGGCTAAGCTATACTTGAAAGCAAAGGAATCTACCATTATAACCTTGATTTAGTTTTAGTTGATGCAAAAATAAACCTAGTCCAAGGACATCTCAAAATGATTGGCATATCCATTGCAGTAAGATTTGGGAGTTGTTTCCTTTAGTTTGTGGTCACATTTTTTATACTAGAAATATAACAAATATGAGTCAATGGGTTCTGGATATCAAGTTGACAGTAAGGATCACGTTGTTTTCCCCAAAGCTTCAATAGTCAGTGAATAGAGGTGCAAGTTTAGCTAAAGATAGGGCTTTAACAACAATCCATCCCTCCCTGAAATATAATGGTGATATTAATACTTATTTCCTATATCTAATATTAAGAATTAAATGAAGCAATGTATGTAAAGTACCTGGCACAGAGTAAGGTCTCCCCTGAGAGTTAGCTTTTATGATTAGCAGTAGTTTCCTAATATTTGAAAATGTAGAATTCTGAGGAGCTAGGTAATCATGGATCTCTTGGTCTAAATTATACTGGAAAACAATGGATAGTTAAATTGGAAGGCTAGGAAAATAATTATTTGGCCAAACATTTGTGACAAAATATTTGTCTTAACTCTATGTAACACATTTTCTTTGTTTAATAACAAAAGATTCTGGAACAAAGTATTTGAAAGCATCTATTTTTCATACTTTCTATAATTGCAAAAGATATTATTAAGAGAAAATCAGGACAGAACAGTAAAAAATGAAAAGTTACTCCTTTCTGCCCTCCCTTTACTCCTACTCTCCAATGGTAAAAACGTGGAGGGGATACTTCTAAATCTTTTACTATTGATAGGCATTATTGTAAGAAAAGAAGGACATCTACTTAGTTGTAAAAATATAATCAAAGGATTATTTGGTTCTCATTTATTTTCTACCCTTAAATGTCTTACAAAGTTTCTGCTAGAGATACATTTCACTAGCTCTTACCTGTGTAAGAGCTATTTATACAAGTAGCTAAACAGAGTAATTACTGTAAAGAGAAAGCTAAACAATAGGTTAGTAAAGTTGTTCTATAAGAAAAATTAAAGTAATTTCAATTGCTTTATAGAAAATTGTATTATTGCAAACAATTTAAGTATCTGTATGTTTAATGTCAGGCTTTTCTAGAAAATATATATGCAAATTTAAGGCTAATTATTAAAACTGAAAGTTACACTGAAATTCTATCACCAAGAGGTGAAACTAATTCTGCCCCAAAACTCTTCCATTGGAAAACCAAAGTCAAATTATTACAAGTACATAAGTATTTGTTGAATAAATCAAAGTATTATCCCTAGGAAAATTCCACAAAATGGTTGGTTTCTTAGGGTTTTTTTTTTTGTATTTTAATTTAGAAATTGAACTCTGAACATAAAATGACCTTTCCTTAATTGAAATTTGTTTTAAAATTTAGAAGAAGGAGGTACTATCAGTAAAACCTACAGCATTCCCAGGTCCAGAACTTCATTTCATTTTGGGAGTTTGGCGATCAATACTCATTTATATAAGAAAGTTAATGATCAAACACCTAACTGAGAAAACAAATATATAGTAGAAACTTTTCAAAAGTAAGAAAAATATCACTTTACTGTAACAATATTCTTCTCAGAACCAATTATATAAATCAGAATATAATCATACAATGGAATCTATACAGTCATTCAAAAAATCACTTAGTCAAAAAAATACTTCTAGATGTGGGATTCATAATTAATTGTTTAGGAAAAAAATTCTACAGAACAATGAGATGGCATGTTGGTTTAAACACACATACACATCTAGACATACATAGAAAAGAATACATAACAAAATGCTAACAGAATTTTCATAATGTGCCAGAATACTAAGGGATTGTTATTTTCTTTGTGTGTCTGTGTTCTTTTCAGTCTTCTGCATTGAACATAAATTACTTCTGTAATTATATTCTTGGGAGAGGTTCTCCTAAGATGTTTTCTTTTTTTACCATGTGTCTGAAACCATCTCAGATATTTCTTAAGGTTTAAGTTAAAGAAGAATTTAAGAATAAGTCTTTTATTATCTGAGAAGTCTCTGTAGAATTTTTCTTTTTATGAATGGTTTGAAAGAAAATCCAATAATTTTTTTAATATGCAGAGATTAACTGGCATAATGAAATGGTGATGTGATAATACTGTATATGAAATCAACTTCAGAAAATGAAATGCTCTTCATGTTTAGAAATGACTTTTCATGACTTAAAATTCTATTCTTGTTTTATATTTTCAACTTATTCTGAAGATAATGTATTTGAATTTTATTCTGAATATTTTGCAAAAGCCTTTGACCAAAGTATGGAGTACTACCTTACTAGAAGATAGACAGGGAGATTAAAAAAAAAAAAAAAAGGTTAGCTGGAATGAGATAAAGTTTACTCAATTTATAAAATTCTGTGTTACTAATACTGTAAATTATAGGCATGTACAGCTGAGACATAAAACCTAATAAGCCACATAGACAACAATCACACTAACTTTTCTTATTCTCAAGTAATTCCAAATTCCATTTTCCAAATTAATAGATAATGATCTAGCAGCTTAATTCAATCGAAAGCTTTATTGAAAAGTATTTTGGTACCCTGGTATATTAAAACATAACAACAACAGAAAGTCCCTGCATAGAAAGTTTATAAAATGAGGCAAGCCATCCACACATAAAATTCATTAACTCTGCTGTGTAAATCCATTTTTGCTTTTTGCTTAACTCAAATTCAGCTACCACCAGATACTCCAGGGGAATCCCCATGAGTTTTTTCAAGGGAGAAAATGTAAAGAATTTAAAAACAAAAACAAAAACAGATTAACATGGTGCCTTAGTTTGCCAGACTGCTATGACAATTAACACAAAATAATTTGTCTTAAACAATAAGCATTTATTGTTCCATGGTTTTGAAGGCTAGATGTCCAACATCAAAGTCTCAACAAGCCATGCTTTCTCCTGAAATCTGTAACTTTCTGGTGCTGGCTTGCCATAATTTGTGGGGTTCCTTGGCTTGCATCACTATTACATGGTTTCCTCCTGTGGCTTTCTCTGACTTTTGGCTTCTACATCTTTTGACTTCTTCTAGTTTCTGATTTCTCCTAACTGACAAATTTCCTTTTTATAAGGCTTTCAGTAATACAGATTAAGACCCACCCTAATCTAATTTGGCTACACCTTAACTAATAGTAATATCTTGAAAAGGTCCTGTTTACAAATGGGTTCACAGAAACATGGATTAAGATTAAGAATATAATTTTGGTTGGGGTACATGATTCAATCTACCACAATCTGTCCTCTAGACCCCAAAAAGACAGGTTCTCTCCACATGCAAAATACATTTAAACTTATTTCAATATCCCAAAAGCCTTAACTCATTTCAGTAACAACTCTAAGTCAAAAGTCTCATCAAATTAGTTACAGGAGTGGTCTGTCCTGGGGCAAAATCCCTTTCAGAAACTCTGTCGATCTGTGACACATAGAAACAAGTTATCTATTTCCAAAATACAATGGTAGGACTGGCATAGAATAGGCATTCCTATTACAGAAGGAAGATATTGGAAGAAAACCAGGGATCACGGGTCCCAAGCCAAGTCCAAAACCTGGCATGGCAAACTCTAAGGTATGAGAATCATCTGTACACTGATGCTTGTTCTCCAGGTCTGCTAGAGTGAGAGCGCCACCCTTTCCAAGCACTGAAGCAGCAGTCATTCTCTCCCTTGAATGTTGGGGCATAGGCCCAACCTGTCTGATCATTGGTGCAGAAGACCCTCTCACTTGGCCTAAGGAAATCTCTTCTGCCCAAATGTCAGTTTCAATATTTCTGCCCTTAAAATCACTTTTCCTGTCTCTGTTCCTTTCAGTACAGGCTGGCAATACTTACTTCTGGTCATACAAAATTCTCAAAAATCTTGTCAGTTTTCTATGTATTTAGGGGGTCCAAGTGTCATCAGTCAAAAGATCTTTCACAGAGCATTCCTGGATAATTGCATTTCCAAATTTTATTTCCTCTGAGAAGGCTGACTGAATTAATGAGTCATACACTAATCTTTTTAGCAAAGGGTAGTTCAGCTACACCAATTCTCAGGAGACTCACTTCCTGTAAGCTCAGAGAGGGCCCTGACAGACCTGCTTCTGGCCCTAGTCTCAATATCTAGATAGGCCGAGAATTTTCCAAACCATTGACTGCAGATTCCTTTGTGCTTAATATTTCAGTCCTTAGTTTTTTATTGCCTTACATATTTTACTACAAGCAGCAAGGAGAAAAAAGGCTGCATGTTCCACACTTTGGAAATTTCCTCAGCTAAATATCCAAGTTCATCACTTACAAGTTCTACTTTCCATCCAACATCAGAATACAAATTCACTTAGTTCTCTGCCACTTTATAACAAGGATTGCCTTTCTCAGAGTTTCTAACAACACATCATTTCCTTCTAATGCCTCCCTAAGAAACACCTTTAATATCTATATTTTCACAAACATTCTGTTCATGGTGATAGATGTATTCTCTAAGATGACAGAAACTTTCTTTACATCTCTCATTTCTGAGCCCTTCCCAGAAATTTAATATCCATATCTTTATGGACAGTCTACTCAAAGCAATCAAAATTTGTTCAGCCTCTAACCATTATCAAATTTCAAAGACACTTCCTCTTTTTTAGGTATTTGTAATAGCAGCACCCCACTTTCTGGTACCAAAAACTATCTTAGTTTGCCATGCCGCAATGACAACTACCACACAGTGGGTTGGCTTACACAGATTAAGAGCTGCTCTCATTCAATTTGGCCACATTTTAAATAACATCTTCCAAAGGTCCTATTTACATACCCACAGAAACATGGTTTAAGATTAGATTAAAAAGATGGCTTTTGTTGGGGTACATGATCCAATCTACCACTCATGAGTCCCCAAGTTACCATACAGGGCTAAGGGCTTATGGCTATTAGCTCAAAACAAACAAACAAACAAAGAAACAAAACAAACAAACAAAAAAAAAAACACCTTGAGAAAGAGAGTGGGCACTTTTAAGATGACCTTTTGGAAAAATTCAAATCCACTCTTGAAGCCCTGATTAGTAGCAGATGACAGTTGTTTAAAATAAAAAATGTCCTAATAACACTTAATTTTGAAAGCTAACCTGCACAATTTCACTTTTCCAATTTACAACTCAGATCATGAAAACTGAAACAGTTACATCAATATTAGTTACAATTTTTTATTTCAATGGACTTAGTATTCAAGGAACAGATAGTAGCAATAAGCAGATCAGTAAGATTTAGAGCTATACTAAACTATGATGTTTATATTAACCTCCACACAATGTTTAATTTCAGGTCACCAAATGGGTGTCAAAATAATACTAATATTGCATCTACTCTGGGTAGCCATGCTCAAAAATGTAAAAAGGAACTAGAAGCTGGATATCCCAAAGTACTCTTGGATGCTTGGGAACCCTTCTAATGCCTTACCATATATCATTTTCAAAACATCTATAAACAATAATCTTGAAACAACAATAGGGTGATGGTTATGTTCCTTAAATATAAATGCAAAATGACAAGATGATACATAAATGACGAGTGTTTTGTCACAGTTGGCTTGCTACTACAAATTGACCAAGGATCAAATTGCAACAAATAAACCCTAAATAAAAATGAATTCTTTAACTGGTAACAAACTAATAGTTTCCATTACAATCTATTAAGTAGCAAAAACCAACGTTAGCAGAAAACTGAATTACAAAACCTGGAAAAAAGTGGAGAAAAGAAGCTCTTAACTTATAGATCCATAGAAAGTATGATAGCAGTCATAAGATATGGACTTATCACAGATGTCTTAGTTTCCTGAGCAATTTCATTTGGATCATGTATGAATTAATCAAAACTAATAACAAACAGAATCAATCATCACAAAATTCTGAAATATAGTCCACAGAGAAAAGATACAATTCCTATGAGCTAAACATATATGGCAAATAAAAGAGCAAAATGCCCAGAAAGCTATAGTACAGTGGGTTCAGATATATTAAGTCAATGGTTAGGGATGGAAGATGTGCTGAATAGTTGTATTAGAGCAAAGGTCAGCAAGCTACAGCTCACTGCTTTTGTAACATATATAATCTAAGTAATATAATCTAAGAATTATTTTTTACAGATGATCATTTGCAATCATTTTGATGATAGGTCATATATTAACTTGAAATCCAATTAAGAGAAGTGTTATACCCTTAGAAAAAAAGAATTCCAATCCTCTTACTAGTAGACCTGTATTATAAAAATTCTTACTCAGTTATTATATTTTGAATTTCATCAAAAAAATGTGTGTAAATTTATTTTCTCCTGTTATATAACTATCAATATAATATCCTTGATTTTGCCTTTTGGCCCACAAAGCCTAAAACATTTTACTACCTAGCCCTTTACAGAAAAAGTATGCTAACCCCTGTACTAGAGCAAACTATTCAAATTTATTTAAGTGTTGTACAGAAATCGGAAACAAAGTGGTTCTATTATACAAAGGTTAAAAGGTTTAGTATGAAAATAGATGATGATCACCAAAAAAAAAAGGACTGCAAATACCATATTGCTCAGCTGCAAATCATACAAAATTAAAGGAAGAATAAAGAAGATCACTGATCACACACTGCTCTTTTAACCACCCCCCCCCATACACACTACATCTAGCAAAATCACCTTTGATACAAATTTAAATACAAAACAAAACATTTTTATAAAATCAAGTACAGGATTTAAAAATACCTTGATCATAGTCCTGTATTCAAATGGTGGAAGCTATGTAGAGTTATAGGTTATCATAAGGGAAACTAAAATTCAAGCTGTACAAATAGAGAATGGGCTCCATCTAAAAATAGTGACCTTATGCTGGAACACTGGAAAGTCATCTGTCAGGTATGTAACTAGGAAAGTTCTTTTATTGGATGAGGATTATTTTCAATTTTAAAATTCTATGAAGCACTTGGGAAATCAAGAATAAACCCAAAAGACAGAGGGTGTTGGTTTGGTAAAACTGAAACCTTATAAAAAACCAATCAAGTGATCTAAATATAAATAAATACCCTTTATAAAGAAAAACAAAGTGGTCTAAATATATAGATAATATATTAAGGAGGTCGGTTTTTTTTTTAATATCTCAAATATTAAAACTTTTACAAATTACATTTAAAAGCTAAAATAAAATCTCAGCCATAGTGTTCTTAAGGCAATATTAATTCCAAGATTAAAATATTTTGAATCTGAGTCTCATCAATAAAAGAGTTAGTAGACCTAATAAAGAAAATTATATTAAACCCATATCAAAACAGTGCTCCCAACAGGCATTGATTCTTTCATTCTATAAATACTTATATACTGAATAAATATAAGTATCTCCTATGTACTTAGCAGAGTATTAAGAGCAGAAAGTATATGGTAAACAAAAACAGACTTAGCTCCTGCTTTTATTCAGTTTATATACAGTGTAGTGAGATCTTGTAGACTAATTTCTGTTTCAAGTACTTTATATAATATATATATCCCTTCCTTGCATTAGATATCCAAATTCATTTTTCCAAGATCATACAACAGAAGAATTAGAGACCAAAAGTTAAAGTTTCTCGTGTGTGTGTGTATAACGCATTCTGAGAAAAGTAAAACTCCTTCTAGTTCAAAAATTCTGAGTCTAAAATTAAACCTTCTCACCTTGATTATTTCCACCAACTGATCCACACCACTATCCCCTGGAAATATTGGTTGTCCTAGCAACAGCTCAGCCAACACACAACCTGCAGACCAGACATCTGAAGAGAAAAGAAAACAAAAGTTTATTAATACTTTGTAACTTCAGTTGATTTGAAAAATGTTGGTATACATTTTTAAATTTTACATAAAGAGTGTCACAAGCAAAAGACTACATAAACTAAAAAGAGAAAAAAAAAAACCCTCATCAAACTATTCTTAAGGATCTTTAAGTGTTAAAATCACTAAAGAGGAAATAATTCTAATAATATTCCAAGAAAGGATAACGTCTATTGTTATCAACCATTGGGTGCTGTAGTCTGCAACTAACAAGATTATAGTAACAAAAGAGAGAGCATGACTGTCTACTTATCATACTTAAAAATAAACCAAAGATAAAATTGCTGCACATTAGCAGGTGCTTACAGACACACAGCAAGCAAAGGTTCTATATTCTGTAGGCACAGGGTTTTAAGCCCAGGAAAATTATGAAGAAAATTTTAAATAGTTGACTTTTATGTTGTAATATAACTGACAAAAAATGTGTTAAAATATATTATCTTTTTCACTTTCAAATGCAAAGGAATGGCAAAATATAATGATATATTTCGTTTAATAAATTATAAACTAATTCACTTTCAAGTCAAAATGGAAACCTCAATTCTCAGAGAAAACTTTTTTTTTTTTTAATAATTTAAAGTTAGGGTAACCATACATCCTTGCTTACCCATAATGCTGGTTTTACATCTACTATCATCAGATAAAAGCTAATAACACCCCTTTCTCAAAAGTATTATCAGGTTGGAAGATAAATTATATGGTCACTCTATTTAAAGCCTGCAATTAAGACTTACTGTAAGGAAAAGCTACTTTTCAGTTTCTAGATCCTAAGATTTCTGGGTTTTGTCTATACCAACACTCAAGTCCTTTAAGGAGATGAACATAAATCATTGCTGGGCTTTTCCACCTACCAGTAAGATAATAATCACGAGATTCAAATGACTACTATCCTAGTAGTCTTCAATTCATGTTAACTCAGGCAAATTACTAAAACCAGTATATATATTCACATTCTGGTAGATATCAAAATCTATTCTTACTTTAAAGGAAAAAATGGATGAAAGTGTCCAAAGGGAATAAACAAATGACACAAAAGTATATGCTTTCCCCAAATAAATTTTATGGTTATTTGGGGTGTAAGACAAAATAGCATTCTGTTTCATACTTAACTCCAGTTCTTAGTAAAAGGGACAGATAAGGAAATGAAGGTACAATGAAGTTAAGTGATATGTTCAAGGGAAAGGTACTGAATAGCAGAGACAGAACCTAATCTCAATTCCCAAACAAGACATGAGGCTGCATCACTGTAACAGAATAACAACTTCTTCAAGGGGCTATAAGCTTAATACCTTGTCCTAAAGAAATCTCAATTGTTCTCATTCTACTGTTTTTTGGTAAAACAATATAATCAGTGCCATCAGCCTTAGTTCTGCTTATATCCAAATATGACATTCTAGCCAGAACTGGATCTTTCACAATATACTTTTAAATTCCTTTTCTGGTTGGTTAACAAGTCTTCCAGAGTCCTAAGAAACGAAAGTTCTAAGTAAAAGGGAACCAAATCTAGAGCCCAAAAGAACCCAGCTGAACTAGTAGCATAAGATGAGTTCTAAGTCTAGAAAGGTAGAATCTGGCCTTAGTCATACAAAGGAGGCTCCTGGAAATAGTAAACAGTCTACAGCGCCCTTTGGTGAGACGATTCCAAAGAACTGCCAGGCACCCAAGGACATTTACAAAAATAATGCACTCTTTTTTTTTTTAAAGATTTATTTTTATTTATTATACATCTCCCCCTTTTTGCTTGTTCTTGCTGCATTCATTTTTCTCTGCGTTCCTCTGTGTCTGCTTGTCTCCCCCTGCTGGGGCGACCTGCCGAGTCAGCTTGCCAGCGGCCCGCCTGCTCGTGGGGTCTCGCCCTTGCTCGCAGGGGCTTGCCTTCGCCCGCGACTGCGTGCCCTGCCTGCATTGGCTTGCCTTCTCGAGGCGATCCGCCTGTTCGAGGAGGCCGGGGACCGAACCCGGGGCCTCCCATGTGGTAAACCGGCGCCCTACCAACTGGGCTATACAGCTGGCCCCAATGATGCACTCTCAAGGGAGTCAAAGGTTTACATAAACATTCCTTAAATGTGTTAGATGATAGGGTTATGACTTTAGAAGAAGAAAATGGCATTTATCTTAGCTGACCCTGGCACAATTCATCCCAGTATCTGGTATACAGAAAATAAATACGTGGGGAAAAAAAAAAGAAAGAAAAGAAGTATGATACATTTGAATAAAATATAAAGCAGCTGGAAAATTCAATGACATCCCCAAAGACAAAGGGCTAAAATTTATTCTTGGGGAGTATACATTTCTATAGCACTTCCACAATGCTTTATTTATCCCCTTTATAGACAAGGACAAAAGAAGTTAAGAAGCAGTAAACCGGGAACTCAAACCCATTCTGTTTAACTCCAAACAAAATAACCTTTTTACTATTTCTCATCTGTTCTTTAACATATGTTACATAACAGACAGAATGACTCTGGGCATTAACACACACATATACACATTATCACATCAGGGCAGCAGCCTTCAAAGTGTGGTCTGTGGAGCACTGGACCCCTGGAATTTTTCATAAGACTACCAAGACTTTTACACTGTATTGATATTTGCACTGTTGGTACAAAACCAGCAAGAGGAGGGAGGGATGGCTGGTCCGATACCACAAATCAAGACAGTGTCACTAAACTGTATTAATAGTTATTGTATTCTTCATTTCCATATATCCCCGTTTAAAAAAAATTCAATTTCACTCAAGAATGTTCTTGATAAAGCAGTAAAAATTATTAATTTTATTAAATCTCAATCAGAGTACATGACTTTTTAATGTTCTTTTAATAAAATGAGAAGTATATACAAAACACTTTACCTGCATAACCTGCGTTATGTTACCAAAGTATGATAGGTATCTGAAGGATACAATTATTAGAATTGCAACCTAAATTCTTATGAAACACCAATTTTACTTGAAAAAACAACAGGCAAACTATATTTATTCAAACTTGGGCATTAGGCAGACATTTTCTTAATAACGAATCCAGTTGAGACTGTCAACTCAAAGTATTTGTTGCCAATGATAAAATTAGACATTTAGAAAATGTGTATTTGCCATTTTAAGTCTGACAGCTTTCAAATACTAGAAGACTTTTCTGATGAGATCAGTGGCAATATAAATAAACGGAATTTTCTTTTTAATATGGTGTGATACAAATGTGTCACCATTTGGAAGATCTATCGAAGAAAAATAATAATGTTTAAAATTTTTTTAACAAATCAATTTTACTGATACATATTAATAAAGCATAAATCCATCCAAAGTATACAAACAATGGTATTTGGTGTAATAACATACTTGTGCATTCATCACTTCAATCATCCTTAGAGCGCTTTCATTATTCCAATAATAATAATAAAAAAGAAAAAAATAAACAAAACACCACCTATCAATCTCTCTATGCTTCCCCTGCTGCACATAGCTACTATTCTTTTTCCTTCTTTCTAGCAAATTTGTATCTATATTTTGTATAAACAGTCTTACATATGTAATACCACCCATATTCGTATCTTGAATGAGGTTTTACTATCATTTTTTTTTAAAGATGTATTTATTTTATTACATATCTCCCCCCCCCCCCCCCCGCTGCGGCGAGGCGCTGAGACTGGTCACTGCGCAGGCGTGGCTTTCCCCGCTTGTGGGCGGCTTCTGCCTCCATTCACGGCCGGCTCTCAGTTCGCGGGTGGCTGGCTGCGCTCCATTCGCAGGCGACCTGCCCTGCCCGTGGCGGCTTTTGCCCTGTCCATGGCAGCTTTTTGCCCTGCCCACGGCGGCTCTGGCCCGCCCATGGCAGCTTGCCATTCTCAAGGCGGTCTGCCCGCTAGGAGAGGTCCCCGGGAACCGAACCCGGGGCCTCCCATGTGGTATGC
>PVKH010023901.1:0-13750 GCA_004027955.1 Chaetophractus vellerosus
CCAAGACAGGATGAACACTCCAACACACCACGTCGGCCTCCCAGATACGTCTCCTTGAATGCCCCACAACCCGTTCCTCCTAGCTGCAACACTTCCCTTTCACACTGTGGCAAGAGCACTCCCATCTTTTTGGCCACAACCCCTCACCCACAAGTCCCAAGCATTCATCCTGTACCCTGCATCCCCCCAAAGCATCCTGGGCTCTCCAACCTGCCCCTCCCAGTCCTCCCAGCCAACATCCCTGCACCGCAAAACCCAACAATATCACCACCCACCTCTCCCATCCACCCAACATGCAACCACACTCCGTTACCTCACCATAGATTACATACCTATGGATGATGTCCTTCAACTTTCTCTTCTCTTTCTTTCTTGTAAACCTATCTTTCAGACCCTAGTTCTCAAGGACTGCTCCTTTTCTTAATTCATATCAGTGAGGTCATGTACAGCTCATCCTTCATTGCCTGGCTTGCTTCACTCAACATCAGGTCTTCAGGATTCATCCATGTTATCCCATGTGTTGGCACTTTATTCCTTCTTACTGCTCAGTAGTATTCCATTATATGTATGTACAGCATTTTGTTTATCCATTCATCTGTTGTTGGGCACCTGGGTTGATTCCAACTTCTGGCAACTGTGAATAATGCTGCTATGAACATTGGTGTACATATATCTGTTTGTTTCTTTGCTTTCAATTCTTCTGGGTATATACCCAGCAGTGGAATCGCTGGATCATATGGAAGATCCATATTTAGTATTTTGAGGAATGGCCATACTGTCCTCCACAGTGGCTGGACCAATCTGCAATCCCACCCACAGTGGGTGAGGGTTCCCATTCCTCCACATCCTCTCCAACATTTATAGTCTGCAGTTTTTTTAATAGCCATCATTCTAATGGGTGTAAGATGGTATCTCATTGTAGTTTTGATTTGCTTTTCTCTAATAGCTAGAGATACCGAGCACTTTTTCATGTGCTTCTTAACCATTTGTATTTCTTCCTTGGAGAACTGTCTTTTCAGGTCACTTGCCCATTTTTAAAATGGGTTGTTAGTCTTCTTATTTTCGAGGTGTAGGATCTCTTTATATATGCAAGACATTAGGCTCCTATCATGAACTTTAGGATGAATTTATTGTTTTAAACATCCATCTGATATGATGATGAGATTGAATATGTGATGAATCTGTACATAAATTTGCAGAGTATTTCTATCTTAATAACATTAAATTTTCTAATCCATGGACATTGGGTGTCTTTCCATTTATCTAGAAAATGTTAGATTCTTTCTATAGTATTTTGCAGTTTTTAGTTTACAAATCTTGTAGTTTTGCTAAATTTATTTTTAATTTATTTTATAACTTTTTTCATTTAGATATATTGAAAATTAATCTTTTCTTTATTTCTATTTCAGATTGTTAATTGCTAGTGTGTAAAAATGCAATTGAAATTCATACATTGAAGATGTGACTTTATATGTTGAACTCAATGATTCTAATTGTACTTTTCTGATTCTTTATATTTACTCATTATAGGAGAATTATATATATATAAGAATAGATACAATTAATTCTTCTTTCCCAATATAAATGCATTTTATTTCTTTCTCTTGCCTAATTTCCTTCTTTGCAACCTCAAGTGTAATGTTGAATAGAAGTGGCTAGAAGAGATCCTTGCCTTATTCTAGATCTTAAGGGGAATGAATTCAGACTTTTGCCACTATGTATGATAATATTTGTAGGTATTAAATTGATTTATTTTATCATACTAAGGAAATCCCCTTCTATTTTCATTTTTTGAGCATTTTTATCATGAAAGTATATTAGTAGCAACTGATTATTCAGAATCTATTGAAGTGATGATAGGGTTTTCTACTTTATTCTCATAACATGTTATATTACAGTACTTGATTTATGCATGTTAAACTAACCCTGCATTTTTTACATCAGTGACACTTGGTCACGGTGTATAATCTTAATATATTAGTGGGTTTGGTTGCTAATGTTTTGTTGAAGATTTTGCATGTTTTTGTAAGAGAAAGTGGTCTACGATTTTTGTATTTTGTGATATTTTTGGCCTGGTTTTTGTATCAATGTAATACTGGCTTCATAGAATGAATTGGGACGTGTTTTCTATAATTCTTTTATTGGAATGATTTGTGAAAAATGGATATTGATTCTTTACAGTTTTAGAAGTATTCAGTTTAGTCAGAAGGGCAATGAAATTTTTGTGGGAAGTTTTGATTAATAATTCAATCTCTTTAGCTGTTATAAATCAAATCAGATGATATACTTTTTCTTAAGTCAGTTTGGTAGCTTATGTTAATCATTTAAGTTATATAAATTGTTGGTATATATTTGTTCACATTATTAATTACATTTCTCTTTATTTATGAGAGATTATTGGTGATGTTCCCTCTTTCATTCCTGATTTTAGAAATTTGATACTTCTCTCTGTGGTTTTTGACTAGTCTAGTTATTGAGTTTTTCGACTTTGTTGACTGAACTTTTCAAAGAACAGTAATTGTTCTTTGAATGAAGCAGTCATTTTGTTTCATTCATTTTCTCTCTTTGTTCTATTGTCTAATTTATTTTGGCTCCATTTTTAATATTTTCCTTTCTTATATGTGATTTCAGTTTAGAATGCTATACAGTCTCAAGTTTCTATACAATGGAAGATCATGTTATTATTAATATTACTTTACTTCTTGTTTTATTTTAAATTTCTGCATTTAGAGCTAAAATCTTATCCCTAAGCACTGCTTTAGCTGTATATCACAATTTTTAGTGTTATGTTTCCATTTTTATTCATTTCATAATAATAAAGTTTTGGCCTTACTACCTTCTTTTATCCATTTTATCTAATAAATTGCATGGGTTATAATCCTGAGTATATTCTTTGTGTATTATTAAATTACTTTTTATATCAATTTAGATAAAATAATAAGAAATATGCAATATACAATTATATTGTCTCTTAAAACTTCCTATACTTAATTACCTTCACCAGCATTCTTTGTTTTCTGTCTTCTGTTTTTAATTTGGATTTGAATTACTGTGTAGGAAACCTGACTTTCAGGCTGACAAATGTTAATGACAAATGTTATTTAGAATTTCTTGTATGAATAAGTATGTTAGCAATAAATACTACTCTGTTTTAAATGTTTTTAGTTCTTTATTTCTTTGAAGGTTTGGCTGGATATAAGATACTTTGACAACAGTTATGTTTTCTTGCAGTATTTAAAGACATCATACCACTCTCTTCTGGCCTCTATTGTTTCTGATGAAAATTCAGCTGTTAATTCTTTTTTTACATGATGAGTTATTTTTCTCTTGTTCCTTCAAGATTTTCTCTATTTTTGGATTTCATCATTTTGACTATGATGTGTTTGTGTGTTGAACTCTGTTTTTCTACTTAGATTTTGTTGGTCTTCTTGAGATTATGCATAGAGTAATGATTTTTTTTCAAAAAGATATAGGATGACTTTAGCCATTATTTCTTTGACTATTTTCCATTGGCCTCTCTGTCTTCTTCTTGTATTCCCAATGTATATATGTTAGTGCATTTATTGGTGTCCCAAATTTTTCAGAAACACTGTTCATGTTTTATAATTCTTTAAACTGTTTCTGATTGAATAATGTCTATCAGGATATCATCATGTTCGCTGATTCTTTCTTCTAGCAGCTCAAGTTAACATTTCAGCATACCTAGCATGTTATTTCTGTTATTAGAGTTTTCTATTATATGTCTCATTTTTTAAAATTTCTATCTTTTTATTGTTATCTACTTGATGGGGCACTGTAATCCCAACTTCCTTTAATTCCTCAAACATGCTTCCCTTTATTTTCTAAACATAATTATAATAGCTGTTTGAAGTCTTTGCTAAGTCAAAGATATAGACCCTTCAAATTCAATTTCATTTGCCCGTTATTACCATGTTTAAGGATCATACTTTCTTATTTCCTCGTATGTTTCTTATATTTTGTTGAAATCTGCATATTTCAGATGATATGTTGTGGCAACTGTGGATAAAACTTCTTTGGGCACTTGTTTCTTTTTGCTTGTTCATTTGCTTGGTGATTTGGCTGGGCTATTTTAATGGCATGTATTTCACACACAGCTTTTATCCTCTGGTGTTACCCCTCAGAAAGCACAGTGTTTGGTATATTCACAGTCTCTCTGATGAACAGGATGACTTAGATGTTAACTAATCTCTCTGTAGCTGTGTCTTTTCCTGATCTCACATTAAGTTTCTTGGTGGATTCCCTCTTTTGATATTGCTCCAAGCTTTTCCAACTATAACAGATCACTGTTCTGTTGGTTTTGAAAATACCTAGAATATATTCTCTGGCATTTGAGTGGGTTTGGGTGAGGTAAATGAGTCAATCCTTTCATCTGTATGTCTATCCTCATGTCAATATCATACTGATTTAATTATTGTAGCTTTTACTGTGACTTCTCCAACTTTGTTCTTCCTTTTCATGATTTTTTGGTTATTTATGGCCCCTTACAATTCTATATGAATTTGAGGATTAGGTTTTTCACTTCTCCAAAAAAGACTTCTGAACTTTTGATAAGTATTATACTGGATTTCATTATTTAAATGTTAATGATATTAAGTCTTCCTATCTATGAACATGGAATATTCTCCTTTGTATAGGTCTTCTTTAATTTCCTGCAGCAATGTTTTGTAGTATTTAGTGTACAATTATTTCACCTCCTTGATTAAATTTATTTTGGTATTCTTATAAGTGCTATTGTAATTGGAATAATTCTTTTGATTTCATTTTCAAATTGTTAATTATTAATGTATAGGAAAAACTGGCATCTACATATTTATCTTGCAAACTCTAAATTTACTGAATTCATTTTTTTTCTTCTAGTAATCTTTTGTATATTCTTTGTTTTCCTCTATATGGTATTATATCATCTGTGAATATGGGTAATTTGACTTCTTCCTTGCAATTTTGATGAACTTATTTATTTCTCCTATCTGATGGCTTTTGTTAGAAGTTGTTGTACAACGTTGAATAATGGTGGTGACAGCAGGCATCCTTTTCTTGTTCCTGGTCATAGGGGAAAGTTTCTAGTCTTTCAACATGGAGTATATTTACTTTGGATTTTAATAAATATTCTTTATCATACTGAGAATATTTCCTTCTAATCCTAAATTTCTGAGAATTAAATATCATGAAATGAGGCTGGATTTTGTCTAATGGCTTATTGCATCAATTGAGATGATCATTTGTTATAACTTTTCATCTTATTAACATGGTGTGTTACACTAATTTCTTATGTGTACCCTCATTTCATTCATTGAATTGCTCTTGATAATTGCATATAATTTAATTAATGTACTATTGTATTTAGCCAGTATTTTTGCTGAAGACTTTTGCATTCATGTTCATGAGATATTGGTATATAATATCCTATTTTTTTGCTGTACTTTTCTGTCATTGCTATTATTGTAATGCTGACCTAATAGAATGATCCTGGAAGGAAAACCTTCTCTTCTATTTTTTTAAAAGTATGGACTTATTAGTGTTAAATCTTTTTTCAATGCTTCATAGAAGTCAGCAGTAAAATCATCTAGTCCTGGACTTTTTTTATTGGTAGATAATAAATTGCTGATTCAAACTCCTTTCTTGTAATAGATCTGTTGAGAGTTTCTGTTTCTTTTTGTGTCAGATGAGATAATATGTACATTTCAAGGAATATGTTAATTTCATCCAGATTTTCTACATTGATGACAGCTAATTGTTCATAGTACTCTCATAATTCCTTCTATGTCTTCAAGTTTGGTAATAATGTCCCTGCATTCATAGATCATGTGAGTCATGTTTTTCCTCTCTTTTTTCTTAGAGAGAATTTTAGTCTGGCTAAAGTTTTGTCAATTTTATTGATCTTTTCAAATACTTTTGATTTGTTTTTTTCCTTATTTTTTCTATTTCTTATTTCAATTACCATGCTCCAATTTTTAATATATTTTCCTTCTACTACCTTTCCACTTAATTTTCTCTTGCTAGCCAAGTAAGTTGTGATTTTTTTAGGTGTGAATTTAGGTTATTGATTTATATTTTTCTTTTAAAAAGTTAGTATTTAGGGCTCTAAAAATCCCTCTGAGCACTCTATTTACTGTATCCTATAAGTTTAGGAATATTTTATTTTTATATTTGATTCATCTGAAAATACATCCTGGGAATAGGTATTGTTAAGATGGTGAAATAGGAAGGTTCAGGTATCAGTTTCTCCACAACCATTATGATTGAACAGGTAAGAACCAAATGAATCAATTACTTTGAAACCACAGTCTAATTGAACTCTGTGAAGAGCTGAAGGAAAAACTGAAGGAAGAGACTTTTACATTGTGGAAAATACCAGTAAATTTCACCCTACCACCTGCAACCCCCAGTTTCATTACAGAGAGCAATAGTGACTGCAGCCCTGGATCCTAATGCAGCTTGTTAGTTCCACGGTGGGATATAAATACCTAATCCTCTAAAGTCCAGATGTATATGTTCTGATTGCTAATCAGTACTTTTTGATCAGCTAGTTAAGATTTCTAGAGGCCAAAATGTTTATTAAATATCACTATTCTTTTTTATTTTATTTTTTATATTTTTAAGTAGGTATTGGAGATTGAACCCAGGACCTTGTACATGGAAATCAGGCCCTGTCACCTGGAAGCCAGTTTTTAATTTGGTCATTGTTCCATACCCTTGTGGCTGTTTGAATTACTTTTATGAATCCCAAAATGATAAAATTAAGGCTTATTTTTAACTAATCCATTCCAGTGGATGTGAGAACTTTCCAGTTGGGTTACATCAGTGAGGTGTGGTTCAGGTTAACTCTGCCCTCTTGATGGGTCTGATATAAGCAGAGACACAGAAAAAAGAGATCTCTGGCATATTTGGTCCAGCCATGTGAGAGAGAAAGGAAGCTGCCATTTTGACCTTGTCATGTGAGGGAGAGGAATTTAACCTTGCTTACAGCTACAGAAAAGGGAGAGAAGCCCTGTTAGCCTGAGAAATGAGGCCATGAAAGAGACAAGCCATAAACCTGGTGGCCCACATCTGAGGACTTGAAGATGGTAGATTCTGGAAGTTAAGGCAGAAACCTCAGCAAAGATCACTTGCCGTCTTGCTTTACATGTGACAACACACCAGGATCAAATGTAGTAATCTTTGGTGAAAAAAGCACCTTTGATGATGCCTTGATTTGGACATTTTATGGCCACAGGACAGTATACTTTTCTCCAAATAAATTCCTGCTTTTAAAAGCCAACAAAAAATTCTGGTACTTTGCACTAAAACATCCCCTAGTCAAAAATGAGAAAGGAATCTTAAAGACAGTATTCACCTCCCAAACTGCAAAAAACAGCTAAAGACTTGCCGTAACTGGGTGAGTGATGAATCAAGAAAAAAATGCTTTAAAAGCTATGAGAATCTGCTTGTGTTCTGGCTGACCCCTCCCTCAGCCCCTTCCCAGTGCAGTGTGGAAAGAGCATACACTCTCATTGTTGGTCCTTAACCCCTTACTAGAGAGAGCATAATAACCCATATGCACAGCCTTTGGTGCCTCTATATCATTGCCAATCTAGCTGTTGGAAGTCTGAAAGTGAACCAGTAAGCTTGTCTCATTATCAACTTCCTAGATTCTTTTCTGAAGGCAGAGAACTACCCTTTAACTAACTAAAGCATTATAAGAAACAAGTAAATCAAAGTGGCTTGGAGGAAAGGATTGCCTGCATTAAGTCACACAAGCACAAAAGAGGGGGTGAAACCTTACTTCAAAGAGAGTATAAGGGACACTTGAATTCCTATAAACTGGAAACATGGGATTTCCTAAGACCATGAGCAAGCATACACTTAGGTAAATAAACAGGCTCCACAGCCTCACACAGGCTCACATAGGACAGAGTGGTTAATTCACATTAACCTCTAGCTCAAGTATTTGAAAGGAGAACTAAGATGTGAAGAAGACCTTCAGAAAAAGCAGAGAAAATTGCTGTAATGGTTTGGCAGTTTTATGTAATTATGAATTCCAAAAATATAAGTTAAATCATGCTTGTAAACTGATCTGTTAATCTGGGCATGATTAGGTTATGATTAGGGCATTAACTGGGCCACATCAATAGGGCATTGAGCCCCACCCCTCAGCGAGTGTGATCTCAAGCATAAAAGGCAAGGCAAAAGACAGAGGCAGGAGATTTGAGAAGCAGATTTGAGAAGCAGTTTTGATGTTGGAGTTTGGATGTTGGAGAGACGTGAGCCATTCGCTTGATAGTCTACAGCTGGCCTTGTGGAGGAAAAAGAAAAGCTAAGCCCAGAGAGAAATGCAGCCCCAGGAAGAGAGGAACCCCAAAAGCCTGAACACTGGCAAACATTGGCAGTTGTCTTGCTCCAACACGTGACAATGGACTTTGATGAGGGAAAAAACTTATGCATTGTGTCCTAGTAACTGTAAGCTTCTACCACAAATAAATACCCTTTATACAAACCAGCCAACCATTGGTATGTTGCAAAGGCACCACTTTTGGCTGACTAATACAATTTCAAAGAATTCAAAAGGCATTTTTAAAATATTCTTTCTCTCTTCTATTAGCTCCTGCCACTCAAGAAAATACTTGTCATACCACTAATTAGATACCAGCATAAGAAACAGGCAGCTGAGGGGCTAATTTCTTGAGTTAATACTTTAAAATATCAAATTTTTCAGTGTGCAAGAATGATTACATGATAAACAAGAAGTAGCAAATACAAAGGAACAAGATAAAATTCCAGAAACTATCAAAGAAGAGGAGCAGACTTTGGACCATCTAGACACAAGCTCATAAAATTATGATTCTCAATATGCTCATGGAGAAAAGGAAAGCACAGAGATATAACTAATTACATGAGAAAACAATGAATGAGCAATATGGGAATAATTTTCAGATTGTCAATAGAAATGAAACAGAACTACCTGAGTTGAAGGCCACAATAACTGAAGTGAAAAAAAATACCCAGAGGGTTCTAATAGCAGACTGGAGTTTGCATTAGAAATGCAAAAATTAAAAGGAAACAATGGCTGACCAAGAACTCTATGCATAGTGAGACATTCTTTCAAAAATAAGCCAAAATTAAGACATTCCACAAAAAAACAAATGAAGAGTGAGTTCTTAAATACTACACTTTATATACTGGCAATGCTAAAGTAAGCAATTCAGAGTGAAAGGATGGATCACTAGACAGTGGTTCAAGGAGGCATAAAGAAATCAACACCTGCTGCAAAGTTGACCACTTGGATAATTACAAATTGCCAGAATAATTGTAGTGTGTTGCTTTGTATGTAATTCCACTTATTACTTCCTACAGATTTTAAACACAAATGCATAAAAAGCAAGTATAAATTTATGGTTCTGGATCATAATTCACAAAGATATAAGTTATAACAAGTATAAAAAACAAATGGCTGAGAGAGAGTTATGTGAAAAGAATGTATATATATGTGTGTAAACTATTGAATTTAGTTGGTATCATATGAAATATGGCTGTTATATATTTTAAGATGTTACATTTCAACCCCATAGTAACCACAATGAAAACAGAAGAAAAACATACCTAGGTAGAAAAGAGAATGCACTCAATATAGTAGAATACAGAAAATCAACTAAGCATGAGAGTAAGCCTTAATGGAAGAATTGAGGGACAAAAAAAAATACTTAAAAAGATAAATAGCAAAATGCCAGAAGAAATTCCTGCAATAAGTGATCCAGTCAAAAGACAGTGAATGGCAAAATGGATCAAATAACCTGACCCAGCTATATTATGTTTGCAAGAGACTAACTTAAAGTTCAAAGATACAGGTATCTGAAAGGGAAAGAAAGAAAAACTATACCATGTATGAAGTAATGCAAAGAGAGCAGGGGTAACTATACTAATATCACATAAAATAGACTTTAATCAAAAAAGAGTTATGAGGGGCAATGATGGTCATTATATACTGATAAAGGAGTCAATTCAACAAGATGCAACAGTTGTAAATATCTATGTACTTAACAGCATACTGCCAAAATATATGAAGCAAACACTGACAGTTTTGAAGGGATAAAATGATATTTCTACATTAATGGTAGGAAACTTTAATGCATCACTTTCAATATAGATAAAACATCTAGTCAGAAGATCAATAAGACAATGCAAGATTTAAATGATACTCTAAACCTACTAGACCTATCAGACATATATAGAACAATTAACGCAATAACAAAATAAGCATTCTTCTTGAGTGCACGTGGAACATTCTCCAAGATAGACAATCTATTTGGATACAAAATAAGTCTCAATAAACTCAACAATATTGAAATCATGCAATGTATATTTTTTCTACCAAGGAATTCTCTTAGAAATCCATAATAGAGGGATGAATGGAAGATTTGCAAAATGTAAAAATTGAACAACATACTATTTCTCTTAGTTTGCCACACAGCTCTGACACAAAGTACCAGAAATAGGATGGATTTTATAATGGGAATTTTATAAGAGTAAATACCTACAGTTCCAAGGCTGCAAAAATGGCCACATGAGAAACGAAGATGGTGGCTGATATTTGCTGAGGCCTGTGCCTTCCCTTTGGGTGCACTATCTCACAGAGGACAGCTTTTGGTGATCAAGCATATGGCCTGTCTCTTTTTTTTGCCTCATCTCTAAGCCTTGAATGCTCTTCTTTCTCCCTGAGTTCCATCATGGGCAAACAGGAATCTGGAACATCTCTTCAACATTGATCTTCTCAATGGGCTTAGCGTCTTTGGGGCTTTGTGATTCAGCTTTGGTGGCTAGTGAGCCTCAAGTCCTCTGTCACTTATGGCAGGGAAAATATGGTGATGGCTCTCTTTTCCTGTGTCTGTTTTTGTTTGTCAAAGGGCTACCAATGAAAATTACCAAAAATGGGTTTGCTTTTATGAAATGGATTTATTTGGGATAAATACATACCATTCCAAGGTTGTGAGTAGTTCAATTCAGGACACAATAAGACATGCTTTCTCAGGATATTCAGCTATCATTGATTCTGTTTTCTGGGCATTTGGCAAACCAAGGTAGCCATGATCACTACCAAGGTCTCTGCATTTCTGCAGCTGTAGGCAAACCTGGCATAGGGCTTGTCTCTTACCCAGTCTCTTCTCTCTTTCACTGGGCATCAGCTCTTTGAACCCCTTAGGGGTTTCTCTCTTTGTAGCCCAGCTGTGGATGAAACCTCTCACATGTCAGGATCGAAAATGACAGTTTCCTTTTCCTGTTTATTTATGTCATTCTGTGTGTCTCTGGATTTATATCAGACCCAGCAATGGGACAGAGACTTAAACTGAGTCATTCCTCACTGATGTAGTCTAATGAAAAGCCCTAAAAGTGACCTTATCAAGCAATCTAATGAAGGGTTCCTGAACCAAATTTAGTGTAATGACACAGGAATAGATTAGTTTAAAAATATAATCTTTCTCTTTTTGTAATTCATTAAAAAATCTCAAATTACCAGACTCCATCCTCTGAATCCCAAAAGGACAAGACTCTCTGTATGCAAAATACATTCATTACATCACGATATTCCAGAAATCTTAAATCAATTCAGTAACAATGCTAAGTACCAAAAAAAAGAATTCAATTATAGGCATGCAGTTTGTCTTGGGGGAAAATTTCTCTCTGCTGTAGACCTGTGAAACTTAGAAAACAAGTTTTCTGCTTCCAGTAAACAAAGGAGAAACATACATAGGCTAAACATTTGCATTGCCATAGGAGAAATTGGGATGGAAAAAAGGAATCAAGTGTATCAAACAGTTCCAAAAACATGCAGGGCATACTCCATTAGGTTTCAACATCTGTGAGTTGTCCTTGGAATGTATCTTCTTCTACTCTGGACCTCATGGGGGCCCACCCCTTCCATGGGTTTGCCATATTTTCTGTTTCACCCTCTTCAAGCAACTGGGTGGTGGCCAAGCTCCAAACCTCACCCTCTGATAACATTGAAGTGACAGCCACACATTGCTCAAACTCCAGATTACAGTCTCAACCAATTTAGTACAGTAAGGTGGTGTCAAATACTCCCTAATCTCTGGCATACAGACTCAACACTTTCATAACATTGGATGATGACCTGACTCTCCCAGTTGTGGGGAAAAGACCCAATCTCTTAAAGCAGATTCCTCAATGAGGAATGCACTCCACCCTCCTTATAGACTGAGGCATCTGAAATCACCCTGAACAATGAGCTGGAATGTCTATCCTTATTAAATGTGGGGAAATTCACCCTTTCTGCCCACAAAGATGGGGCCCCTCATCAAGAGATGTCTCAAATCCTGGCCTCACCTTCCTTGGTTTTTCACTTGAAGCTGTTTTCCTTTATTTCTCCCCTATCTGTCCATTTCAGTCTCCACTGAAAGTAGTTTCATTCAACAAATATCTCACAAAAATCTTGTTCATTTCACATTCAGGTAACAGGGCCCCAAGCCAGCAGACATTAAGGCTATCTATATGTCTTTTCTCAATAATTGAATTTCCAATCCTAAGATACAAGCTCCAAGTTTATATGTTAACACACAGGGCACTATCCTCTGGGCATTTGTTTCCTAGAAGTTTGGAATTTCTGAAATCAGCTTCTCATTTTCTTGTACCCAGCAGTTAGTTATCATCTTCTCTCTTTCCTTCCTCACTTTGCTATAAGCTGCAAGGAGAATCCAGGCTACATTTTTCACATTTACTTTGGAAATCTCCTCATCTAAATGTCCAAGCTCATCATTTTCAAATTCTGCCTTCATTCTAACATCAGGAGTCAATTTTACAAAGTTCTCTGCAACTTTAAAACATTTCATTTCTTCCAATAATAGTTTTATCATTTCCTTCTAAAGCCTCACTGGAAATAACTTTAGGAACCAAAATCCTAACAAAATTCTCTTCAAACAAATGTAAGCCTTTTATATCAATCATCTCACCATTTATCAAAAAAATACCCCTTAGCCATTTAAAAAATTATTCCAATATTTTTTGTACTTACAAACAGCAGCACCCCACTCTGTCTGTACTAATTGTTGCTTTAGTTTTTAAAAGGGATTCCAGTGAAAATGATCAAAGTTGGTTGCTTTTAATAAAAGGGATTTAGTTATGGTAAAAACATATTGTTCCAAGGCTGTGAGTAGTGCAAAAAAGTGCACAATAAGATGGGCTTTCTCATAAAAGTCAGCAAAATTTGATTATGTTGTCTGACCATGTGGCAAAGGAAGGTAGCTCCAGTGTCTGACAAGGTCTTTGCCTGTTTGCAGGTGTAGGAAAAACTGTAATAGGGCTTTTCTCTTACCAGACCTTTTCTTTCTCTCTGGGCCTCAGCTCTATGAGCCTCTCAGGGTCTTCTCTCTTGGCAGGTCTGCTGTGGGTAAAACCTCACTCACATGACAGGTTCAAATATGGCTGCTTCCTTTTCCTGAGTCTGTTTCTCTCTTTGTCTCTGGGTATTTATCAGACCCAGCAATGGGGCAGAGATTCAACCCACAACATGCCTCACTAACTTAGTCTAATCAAAAGCCCTAAACAATCTTACCAAGTAATCTAATTAAAGGACCCTCAACTGAATTTATTTTAATCAAATAGTATCATACACAGAGGAATAGGTTAGTTTAAATATATAATCCATTTCTTTTTGGAATTCATGCAATAATATAAAATTTCCACTTTCTCTTTCTCTGTGTTCTCAGTTTATATAAGGTCTAGAGAGGGGGCAGAGACCTAA
>PVKH010023902.1:0-13755 GCA_004027955.1 Chaetophractus vellerosus
AGACTGCCTTGAGAATGGCAAGCCGCCATGGGCGGGCTGGAGCCGCCGTGGGCAGGGCAAGAAGCTGCCATGGACATGGCAAGAGCTGCCACAGGCAGGGCAGGTCGCCCACGGATGGAGCGCAGCCAACCACCCGCGAACTGAAAGCCGGCCGTGAACAGACGCAGAGACCGCCCACAAGCCGGGAAAGCCGCGCCTGCGCAGTGACCACTCTCGGCGCGTCACCGCAGCAGGGGGGAGGGGAGAGATGTAATAAAATAAATAAATCTTTAAAAAAAAAGAAAAAAGAAAAAAGAAAACACATCTATAAAAAGGTAGAGACCGGTTCACAGAGGCTCCCAGGCTGCAGAGTGTAGATGCTCTTATCGAAACAATGGGAGGTGTTTTGGTCAGCCACAGGCGTGCCTTTTGAAATACACCAAAGATTGGTCGGTCTTTAAAAAGGGTATTTATTTGGGGTAGACGCTTACAGTTACCAGGCTACAAAGCATAAATTTCTTCCCTCACCAAAGTCCACATGTTGGAGCAAGATGGCTGCCGACTTCTGCAAGGGCTCAGGCCTTTGGGTTCCTCTCCTGCCGGGGCTGCGTTTCTCTCCGGCCTTAGCTTCTGCTTCCTCCACAAGTTCAGCTGTAGACCATGAGGGTCTCTATGCGTTGCATCTGTCCACAAGGCCAGCTGTAGACTATCGGGCAAACGGCTCACTCCAACATCAGAACTGCTTCTTAAATCTGCTTCTCTCCAATTCTCTGTAACTCAAATCTGCTGCCTAGCCTTTATACTTGAGACCACACCCACCGAGGGGCGGGGCCCAACACCCTCCTGACGTGGCCCAGTTAATGCCCTTGTCATAAACCAATCATGCCCAGATGAACAGATGAGTCTACAAGCATAATCCAATTTATATTTTTGGAATTCATAATTACATAAAACTCAAACTGTTACAGGAGGGAAGCTATTGCAACGGTTTTCAATTTTCTTACTACCCCAATAGCTTAATGATAACTTAAACTGGATTAACAATGACATTGGACATCTGAAATACTTTGCTTTTGATGTCATTGTGAGAAAAATCACAGTTTTTATATCTTTATAATCTTTTCTTTTTTCCATTGAAATTATTTCCTTGGAGTATTTTTCCAAAGGTGGTTTAGACAGGTAGAAACTATTGTAGCCCTTAACATAGAGAAATATTTCTCTACTTCTTGATCAACATTGAAATTTTTATTTTCCCATTATGCTAGAATTTCTTTTTTCCTTACTTTTCTGCTCTATTTTCTTATTCACTCCTACCTTTTTTTTGTATTTTTTATTGTGTTAAAATATATGTAACATAGGGGAGTGGATGTGGCTCAGGCATTTGAGCATCTGCTTCCCACATGGGAGGTCCCGGCTTTGATTCCCAGTGCCTCCTAAAAAGAGGGAAAAAAAGAAGCAAACAACAGGCAAAACAAGTGAGGCAACCAACTCAGGGGAGCTGATGTGACCCAGTTGTTGAGCATTGGCTTCCCACCTATGAGGTCCCGGGTTCAATCCTCAACACCCAATACCTCAAAAAATATATACATGTGCATGTGTATGTGTGTGTGTGTAACATAAAAATCATTTTAAACATTTTTAAGTTTGTAATTCTATGACATTAAGTATATAAACAATGTGTGTAAACGTCACCATTATCCAGAATATTTTCATTATCCAAAACAGAAACTTGTACTAATCAATTAAATTTTAGCCAAAATAACTTTTTTAAAAAATCATTATTATTTGTTTGTTTGTTTGTTTTTTAGGTACTAGGGCCAGAGATTGAACCCAGGACATTGTATACGGGAAGCCAACGCTCAATCACTGAGCCACATCAGTTCCTCTGAGTTGGTTTTTCGTTTGTTTGCTGGTTGTTGTTTTTTGTTTGTTTGTTTGTTTGTTTGTTTTAGGAGGCACTGGGGACTGAACCCGGGACCTCCCATGTGCAAACCAGGCACTCAACCATTTGAGCCATATCTGCTCCTCTATTATTATTTTTTGAATTAAAGAAGTTATAGGTTTACAGTAAAGTCGTGTGAAAAATACAATGTGCCCATATATCCCCCTATTGTTGACACTTTGCATTAGAGGAGTACATTTCTCACAATTGATGAAAGAATGTTAAAATGTAAACTATAGTCCATAGTTTACATAGGTGTATTTTTCCCATACCATAATAAAATTAAAACCTTATAATAATAATGCTGTACATTTGCTATAGTTCGTAAAAGAACATTCTAATATGTACTATTAAACCCAGTCCATCATCCACAACATAGTTCGCTCTGTTATAAAGCTCTATGTTTTATCTTCTAACATTAATGCTAATAACATACAATACCCAAAATTTCCCCTTTCAACCACATTTGCACATAATTAAGTGTGGTTATTTACACTCACAACAATGTGCTGCCATCACAACCAACAATTTCCAAACTTTACAATCAACCTAAACAGAAATTTTGTATAAATTAAGCATCAGCTCCCCATTCTCTACTCCAATCTATCCCCTGGTAACCTATATTCTGGATTCTAATTCTATGAATTTGCTTATTATAATTAGTTCATATCAGTGAGCTCATACAATATTTGTCCTTTAGCCTCTGGCTCATTTCACTCAGCCACAATGTCCCCTAGGCTTATCCATATTGTCACTTACATCAGGACTTCATTCTTTTTTATAGTTGAAAAATATTCCATCATATGTCTATACCACATTCTGTTTATCCATTCATTGGTTGATGGACACTTGGATTGCTTCCCTCTTTTGGCAATTGTAAATAATGCTGCTATAACATTGGTGTGAAAATATTCGTTCAAGTCCCTACTTTCAATTCTTCTTGGTACATACCTAGTAGTGGGATTGCTGGATCATAGGGTAATTCTATATTTAGCTTCCTGAGGATCTGACAAAATGTCCATCCACAGTGATTGCACTATTTTATCTTCCCAACAGCAATGAATGGGTGTTTCTATTTCTCCACATCCTCTCTAACACGTGCAGTTTTCTGGTTTGTTTTTTTAAGTAGCCATTCTAGTGGGTGTGAAATGGCATATCATTTAGGTTTTGATTTACATTTCCCTAATAACTAGTGAGGTTGAGCATCTTTTCATGTGCTATTTAGCCATTTGTATATACTCTTTGGAAAAATGTCTATTCAAGTCTTTTGCCCATTTTTTTTATTGGGTTGTTTGTCTTTTTATTGTCGAGTTGTAGGATCTCTTAATATGTGGTTTCCAAATATTCTCTCCCATTGTTAAGGTTGTCTCTTCACATTTGTGAAAAAGCATCTTTATGCACAAAGGTGTTTTTTTTTTTATTTTGAGGCAATCCCATTTATCAATTTTTCCTTTGTTGCTTGTGCTTTGGGTGTTCAGTCCAACAAACGAAAGATCCTGAAGATGCTTCCCTACATTTTTTCCTAGGAATTTTATAGTCCTGGTTCTTATACGTAGGTCTTTGATCCATTTTGAATTAATTTTTTCTGTTTTTTTAATAGCAGCCAATCTAGTGGGTGTGAAATATCTCATTATAGTCTTCATTTGCCTTTTCCTAATGGCTAGTGATATAGAATATCTTTTCATGCGATTTTTAGCCATTGTATTTCCACTTTAGACAAATGTATGTTCATGTCTTTTGCCCATTTATAGATTGAGTTCTTTTGGTCCTTTTATAATTGAGTTGTAGGATTTCATTATATATGTTAGATATTAGACCCTTATTGGATATGTGGTTCCCAAATATTTTCTCCCATTCAGTAGGCTGTTTTCCTTTCTTGACAAACTCCTTTGAAGCACAAACTTTTTTAATTTTCAGGAGGTTTCATTTATCCAATTTTTCTTTCATTGCTCATGCTTTGGGTGTAAAGTTCATGAAACCATTGCCAGCCACAAGATTGTGAAGATGCTTCCCTTTGTTTTCTTCTAGGAATCTTATGGTCCTGTCTCTTATATTTAGGTCTGTAATCCATCTTGAGTTAATTTTTGATTAGGGTGTGAGAAAAGGATGACCTTTCATTCTTTTGGATATGGATTTCCAGTTCTTTCATATTATTTGTTGAAAAGACTATTCTGTCCCCATTGACTGGTTGGCAGCCTTATCAAGCTTCAGTTGGCCATAGATGTGTGCATTTATTTCTGAACTCTCAAGTCAGTTCCATTGACCAATATATCTATCCTTGTGCCAATACTATGCTGTTTAGATTACTGTAGCTTGGCAATATGCTTTGAGGTCAGGAAGTGTGAGTCCTGCAACTTTGTTCTTCTTTTCAAGGCATATTCGAGAACCCTTACTATTGGAGTTTGCCATTGGACTGCTAATGCAAAGTACCAGAAATGGGTTGACTTTTATAAATGGAATTTATTTGCGGTAAAAGCTTACAGTTCCAAAGCCATGAAAGGTCCAACTCAGGGCACCATAAGAAGTGCTTTCTCACCAAAGTCAGCAGCCACATGGGGAAGCAAGTTGGCCATCAATTTCTGCCAAGGTCTCTGCCTTTCTGCAGCTGTAGACAAACCTGGCACAGGGCTTGTCTCTTACTGGGTGTCCTCTCTCAGTCTCAGTGGCTCCACTTTCTTCCCAAGTTCAGCTGTAAGTTATCAGGCATATGGCTCAGTTCTCCCTGGTCCTCAGCTCTTTGAGCCTCTCAGGGACTTCTGTCCTTGCAGCTCAGCTGTGGGTGAAACTGGAGTCTTTTCTCTTATCATCATGGGATTAAATATGGTAACTTCCTTAATCTGTGTCTGTCTCTCTCTTGTGTGTCTCCTTTTATATCAGACCCAGCCAGAGGGCAGAGACCCAAGCTGGCTCCTTCCTCACTGATGTAGTCCAATCAAAAGCCTTAAAGGGATCTTATCGAATAATATAATCAATTTTAATGCAATCAAAGGGTATCACACCCACAGAAATAAATTAGTTTAAAAACATCTTTCTCTTTTGGGAATTCATAAAATAATCTCAAACTGCCCCACTTACCCTTCCAAGTAAATTTGGTAATTGGCTTTTCCATTTCTGTGAAGAAGGTTGATGGAATTTTGACTGGACTTTTGTTGAATCTGTAAATCATTTTGAGCAGACTTGACATCTTAACAATATTTAGTTTTCCAATTCATGAACATGGAATGTCCTTCCATTTATTTAGGTCCTTTTTTTTAGCAATATTTTGTAGTTTTCTGTGTATAAGTCCTTTACATCCTTGGTAAATTTATTGCTAGTTATTTGATTCTTTTAGTTGCTATTGTCAATGGAATTTTTCTTTATTTCCTCTTGAGATTGCTCTTTACTAGTGTACAGAAACACTACTAACATTTGTGAGTTGATATTATACCCTCCACAATTTGCCTCATTTATTAGCTCTAATAGTTTTGTTGTAGATTTTTGGGGCTTTCTATATTATAGGATCAAGGCATCTCCAAATAGTGAAAGTTTTAATTCTTCCTCTCCAATTTGAATGCCTTTCATTTCTTTTTCTTGCCTAATTGCACTGGTTAGAACTTCCAGGACAGTGTTTAATAACAATGGTGACAGAGGATATCCTTGTCTTATTTCAGAGCTTAGAGGGAAAGCTTTCAGTCTTTCACCATTGAGTATGTTGTTAGCTTTGGGTTTTTCATATATGATCTTTATCATGTTGAGGAAGTTTCCTTCTTTTTCTATTTTTCTAAGTGTTTTTATCAAGAAAGGATGCTGGATTTTGTCGAATGCATTTTCTGCATCAATTCAGATGAACATTTTTTTTCCTTCATTTTGTTGATGTGGTGTGTTACATTATATGATTTTTTTATGTTGAACCAACCTTGCATAACTTGAATAAAACCCACTGGTCTGTGGTATATGATTATTTTGATGTGCTGTTGGAATTGATTTGCAAGTATTTTGTTGAGGATTTTTGCATCTATATTATTAAGAGAAATTGGTCTGTAATTTTCTTTTTTTTTTATAGTATCTTTAACTGGCTTTGATATTGGGGTGATGTTGGCCTCATGAATTCGTTAGGTAGTGTATTAGTAAGCCAAAGAGCTACCTTCGCAAAATATACCAATAATTGGTTGGTTTTTATAAAGGGTATTTATTTGGGGTAGAAGCTTACAGTTACCAGGCCACAAAGCATAGGTTTCTTCCCTCACCAAAGTCCACGTGTTGGAGCAAGATAGCTGCCGACATTTGCCAGGGCTCAGGCCTTTGGGTTCCTCTCCTGCTGGGGCTGTGTTTCTCTCCTGGCTTAGCGCTTCCTCCACAAGGTCAGCTGTAGACTATCAGGCTAAAGGCCCTCTCCAACATCAGAACTGCTTCTCAAAAATCTGCTTCTCAAATCTGCTGCCTTGCCTTTATACTTGAGACCACACCCACCAAGGGGCGGGGCTCAATGCCCTCCTGATGTGGCCCAGTTAACTCTCTAATCATAAACCAATTATGCCCAGATGAACAGATCTGTTTACAAGCATGACTCAATTTATATTTTTGGAATTCATAATTAGATAAAACTGTCAAACCATTACAGGTAATGATCCCTCCTCTTCAATTTTTTGGAAGAGTTTGAGCGGGATTCATATTAATTCTTCTTGGGATGATTGGTAGAATTCACCTGTGAAGCCTTCTGGTCTTGATGTTTTCTTTGTTGGGAAGTTTTTGATGACTGAATCTCTTTGCTTGTATCTTTTGAGGTCTTCTATTTCTTGAGGGGTCAGCGTAGACTTTTTATTTGTTTCTAGGAATTTGTCTATTTCAGCTGGGTTCTCTAATTTGTTGACACACAGTTGTTCATAGTATCTTCTAATGATGCTTTTTATGCAGCATTCTTCAGGGCTCAAGTTCCACCCTGGATCTCTGCTGACTTAGGACCTTGGGCCTGGATATGGGTGGAGTTCTACCTCAATGCTGTGAGTCTACAGTCTCAGTCCATGGTGGGAGAGAGCCGGCAATGCTGCCTCTGTGTGCCTCCCTAGCTGCATGGACTGAGTGAGGTGGAAGGGAACCTGAGCAGACTGGTGTCCAGGACAGAAATCTCCTACCTGAGATTTTTCTGTTTCTTCAATTCATTGTTTGTGTGGTATGTCTCCAGTTTCTACCATCCTTCAGAGTTTCAAGTAAATGGGATTTGTCCATTTATTTTCTAAATCTCTGGGGAGGCTTTTAGGGGATGTCTTACATGGCCATGTTGATATCAGTTTCCAACATTGAGATTTGCCACTTACATTTATTTTGTTAAACTAAAGGGTTTACTTTGAGGATCTTTCAACTCACGTGTATTTATCGATGGTAAAGGAATGAATTTTCCATAGGGTGGTATTCTATGTGTGTTTCCTAGTCTGCAATCTGAAGGGCTGAGGGAAGAAGAGCCATGAACACCAGTGCACAGGACACTACTGTTGCTCCAGCCCTGGTCAGGGGCATCCAACCAGCACAGGCTTTTAATCTGTATGTAGTCAAACTAATAAGTGAACAAAAGGATGAAAGGCATCTGTACTTAGAACATCTGGAAGTCAAATTCCACTATTTTCTGTGACCGTGATCTTTGACAAACTGCTGACCATTTTAAGCCTCAGTTTCCCTAACAGGGTATTTAAAGTAGGGTTTCTCAAACGTTAATGTGCACATGGATTACCTAGGGATCTTGTCACAGTTCAGATTCTGAATCAGTAGATCTGAAGGGGAGCCTGGGATTCTATGTCTACACTGCTGGTCCAGGGACCACAATGAGTAGGAAAGTTTCAGAAGAGCTGATGAAGTAAACACTTCGTTATCAAAGTCAACCCCTTGTAAGCTTTTGAGCATTATATAAAACTTGCCACTATCTATTCAGTTAGCAAGTTTTTATCAGTTATGATTGCCAGATATCCCCTTTTCTATATTTTTGTGTCTTTTAAATATTTCTTCTTACTACCTTTTAGCATGCAAAAACATGCATGGGGAAAACATGCTATTCCATTTCCTTGTAGATTTTTTTCAGGCTCTAAAAGAAATTTTAACTCATATTTATCCAAACCTGGGATAAATATGTTATTCCATTTCCTTCTAGATTTTTTCAGACTCTAAATGAAATATTTAACTCTTTGACCCCTCAGGAAATTATCTTAGTGAATAGAATGAGGTATAAATTCAAGTTAATATCATTTGCACTGGTATTCAACTCTGCAATAGTACATTCATAATGTATTTTCTCATTATCAAAAATGCTTTTATCAACTCTCCAGACCCTAGATATATTCAGTCTTTCTTGAGCACAAATTTTTAAACATCTATTTAAGTAATTTGCATATAATTCTAAATTATCAATTTTTCAACCCATTCCATACAGTTTTAGTAATTATCATTTTCTAAATGTTTTAAAATCATATATAGCAATGACATTGTTATTGCCTTTTAAAAAATGCTTTTGGTGCTCTTGCCCATTCTTACACAAAGATTTACATTTCAAAGTTTTCAAAGGCTATGAAGTATCCTACAAATTTTCCGATATTACATAAGTTATAATATAAACTAGGGAATATTACCATCTTTACCATAATTAGTATTCCCAGCCAGGAATAGGACATAGCACTAGTTTTATTTATATCTTCCTTTACTTTTCCCATTGAGGCTACATATTTTACTTCTATGGAAAAAAGAAAATATTGAGCCTTAGAAAAATGAATAAAGTATAAATATGGAAGTAGTAGGCCAATGTGGGAGCTGGGAGTATTTCTCAGTTTCATGAAAAGCATTTTTTTCTGTAGTATCCAAGCTCTACATTAACAGAATATAAGTAGGAGTGCAATTGATTTTTGCAGATTTATTGTATATCCTGTATTTCTTTCCTGGCTTATTGCTATCAATAATTCTGTTTGAAAGTTTAGGTATACAACCAAAGTAACTGGGAAAAGGACTCATTCATTTCCTATAGTCTTTCTTTAAATTATTGGAGACACATTATTGGGTGCCAAGTGTGCACTGGACACATCAGATACATACTATGCTCTGCTAGGCACAAAAGATTCAAAAACAAACAAAAGAGCAGCCCTTCAAATCGCTCAGAACCTTAAAATTAAGCCACACAAGCAAGTCCATGATTGAGAGAAGAAAGGAGAGCTAATTGTTAAGAATAGGACTTCATATATTTTCTGCAGGTAGGAGTCTACCAGCACCTTGAAGAAGCTGGTCTAACATGGTGAACTTATTATATAAAGTAAGTAGATTTGAGGGGCGTAAAAGTGAACTTCAGCAGATACCACCTGGATACCTCCTTCAAGTCTGAGGCACTCATCCTCCTAACTGCTGGAGAGCTGGCTGCTGAGGGCTCACGGTTGAGCTCACCCAAGGTTATACCCCACCCAACCCCAGGATGATGCAGAGTAAAGGCCTCAACGTGAGATGCCTCTGAAGGACCGTCGCAGCTCCAGAGTGCCAGTAGGATTGACCAAGGCCTCTACTACAGCTGTGTGTCAGAACTTCTCCCTCTCCCATTTCTGCTTCCCTTCTTCCTTTAGTGGTGTTCTCAAAAGCATTCCTCAAAACACCACCTGTAGACAACACTCCTCTTTCCCAGGAATGTGGCCCACCTTGCTCCCTGGCAAATCTCCTGGAGTCTGCATGCCTACCTCTTTGTGCAGATCTCTGAACAGTACCCGTTCCTAGATTCCCATCGCTTGCCACATCCCTTGCTTGAGAAATCCTCATCACTTCCTGTTTGACTTCCCTGCTCCTGACACTTGCCTGAATCTAACATTGGTGCCCTTGTCTCCATTAACTTTCTTTTCCTTCTTCCTTATACTCTGCTCCATCACCTAGAGCTGAATTCTCTCCCGACTTGAGCCAACTGCCAGTAAACTACTGAGGCAAGATTCAGAACCAAAGATATCTGATTCCAAAATCATGTCGTGTCCACTTTACTCATGCTCCCACTCAAGATATAGCAGTTACAGTTATGCTTTGAGAAGCATGTGTATGCCACTTTACAGTCTGCAGAACACTTGGATATTTTACAGGTAGGCTAATGCTTAATAATATGAATTGCATGCCATAGGACCTTTGTTGTAAATATTACCACCTCTACCCCTCCTGGGAATACCTGAAAAGTTGGAAAACTTTTCTGACTACGAATCTACTGCATAAGAAATGTAATTAAAGATCAGAAAGCATATATAACAATAATCAAGTGGGTAGTGTCCCACAGACAAAATTCCAAAGTTCCTCGTGCTGCCTAAACCTCTATAATTGTCCTTCCCTTCACTCAGAGGGCTGAGGAGAGAGGCAGCCTCTAGGGTCATTTTCCTAGAGCCTCTGTTTTAAGTGCAATTTAGGTCCCTTCTCCCATGAGTCTCCCCATTAACTGTCTGTGACATGGCCTCATTTTGTAACCTGCTGTGCTCCCTCCATACTGTCCTTTTGGATGTCATCCTCTTGCTCTTACCTCATCACCATTTTCTTCCTCTGCAGCTGTCCCTCTTTGCTAGACAGTCACCGCAGCCTTCCTGGCAGGACTCTTCCTAATAAGACTTTCAGCCTCTCCATTCACATCTCTGAATTATTGCCATATGAGACAGTATCTGTGCTCATAAAAATCCTCTGAGGGCTGATATAGGGATTATTACCATGATGAGTAGTATTTAATAATTTTATTTATCCAATTCCACAATGTCAAAAAGTGACAGAACAAGAATCCAGTCTTTGACTGATCTTTTGGCCCAACTATTGCAACAAACTGATGTACGAAAGCAATAATATCAATGGCCATAGGAGCTGCTCATTATGTGCCTAATACTGGCCTAAGCTGCTATCATATGCTAGCTCACTTCACCCTCAAGACCATCCTGTTTCAGTGGAATAGGCAAATAATGGCCTCATCCACATTTTACATACGAGGAAACTGAGGTTCAGAGAAGTTATGTGCAACCTGCCCAAAGCCACACAACTGGGAAGTGTGGGAGCTGATGTCTGACCCAGTCCTAGATAATTGCAAAATTCACCCATTATCCTAACAAAAGCCATTCCCGGTTGTTGGCCTTATTTCTATTATGTTTATAGGAGGCACTATCCAAGGCTGCCATGATACATCTAGTACTAGTCTCTCAGGCTCACCTGCCATGTTATAAAACTTTAACTACTTTATAAAAAAATCCAGTTACTTCTCTGTCCTTATGTCCCAAGTAATATCTGTACATTTTTTTTTCAGACAAAATCTTGGCCATCTCTCATATCTTTAGTCCAGCAACATGTTATAAAGAAGAATGGGCCTGGAATTTATTGCTCCAAGTAATTTATATGGCTTACTGCATTCACTTTGCATAGCAATCCTCTGCAATAGGTATCATAAACCCATTGTACAGATGAAGAAACTGAGGTTCAGTGAATTTAAATAATTCGCCAAGAATCGCACAACTTTCAAGTGGCAAAGAAGGAATTCAGATTCATATCTGCCTAACAGCAAAGCAGAATGCTCTTTCCATACACTGTGTCTGCAGCCAATACAATGCACTGTGGATCAGCTTTGAAGCAACAACACACAATTTCTCACCTGAGAGTGTTTTGCATTTCATCAGGTTTGCACCTTCATTTCCCACCAATATCTCACAAGGCCACTTGGACATTCTGCTCTGTAAAACAGAGGCATTTTGAACGTTTTTAAAAAAAAATGTCAAATACACATAACTCCAAAGTACTGGAAAGCAGACATCAGAATTCATCTAATTTGCTAGAAAGACTATTTGTTACCTTGTACTGAGAAAATTATGTTTACCACGTAGATTGCTGGGGGCAAACTAAGAAGATTTCAAAGTTAATTCCCCCTCATAAATAATGCATTGCCTAAAACACACAGGCCCTGCACAGCCACACTTCATCTCTGGGCTCCTGGTGCCATCTATCGGGCTTTGTACTGCCTGCAAGCAGCAACGTGAGCTGGGAACGCGGGACGATTCCCAGCTCATGCTGAACCTAGTGATTTTGGCTCTCTGGACCAGAAAGGAATGGAGCTTAATGTCACACCAGATATCCTTTAAAGGAATTAATTTCAAAATCCTGCTCTTGTTTTTCTTCAAAAAGGGTGATTTGTTCCTAACAGGGTGTCCATAAGGCAGTGTCCATAAGGAGCTCTCCCCACAGAGGATAAGAACAATGAAGAGGTGTTTCTACCATGAAAAATCTGGGCTGAAAGAACCAAGAGCCAGAAAGGACTGCTTCGGCAGCGAGAGTCAATGAAATTAGAAACAGAGGAATGAAAATGAAGTGTTCTGTGGTGCAGCCAGAGTAAACTCAGTAAGTACTGATTAAGAACCTTTTATCTACCAGGCAGTATATGAGGCATTTTCACATCTTCAGAGATCTCAGCTTGGACCCTAGGTGGTCTTCAGGTACTCTGCAAACCCCCTGAAATTTTATACAAAACAGCTTTAATGTGTGCCTTTTTCTCAGTGGCAGATTTATAGATGTCACTGGTTTATCAAAATTCCAACACAATAAAGCACTGAGAACCACTGACACTACCTCAGAAAACAAAATCATATAGTGAAAGAGCAAATCTCCCCTGCCACTGCTTAGCTTTATGACCTTGAACACGCCAACACATTTAAATTCTCTGACGCTCAATTTCCCATCTTAGAGATGCCGAACGACAATTTCAGAGAAGGGAAATGACTTGCCAGAGGTTACATACCAGAGGATATTGAAGTCATCCATTTTCTCATTAAACTTTGTTTTAATGGATCTCAAAATTCTGTAACAGGGAGCAGATGTGGCTCGAGCGGTTGAGCACCTGCTTCCCATATGGGAGGTCCTGGGTTCAATCTCGGGTGCCCCCTTAAAAAAAAAATTTCTGTGACAGATATTTGGTCAAGTTGTTTCCATTTAAAAAGTACTGATTTAAAAAAAAAAAAAAAAACCTAACTTAAAACTGCCACACAAAAACAAAATGGTCCACATAATATTCCTTTCCTTCTGAAGGTTTTACAATGCATTGTTATCATTTACCAGGCTTTTAGTATTAAATTTAGATGGCCAGGGGGCCGGCTGTAGCCCAGTTATTAAGGCGCCGGTTTACCACATGGGAGGCCCCGGGTTCAGTCCCCGGGCCTCCTCGAATGGGCAGACCGCCTCGAGAAGGCAAACCAACGCGGGTGGGGCACGCCACCATGGGCAAAGGCAAGCCCCCATGAGCAAGGGTGAGCCCCTGCGAGCAGGCGGGCCGCCGTACCTGTGAGCTGACTCAGCAGGTCGCCCCAGCAGAGGGAGACAAGCAGACACAGAGGAACGCAGAGGGGGAAAAAAATGAACACAGCAAGAACAAGCAGAAGGGGGGGATGTATAATAAAAAATAATAATAAATAAATAAACAAATAAATAAATAAATAAATAAATAAATAAATAAATAAATAAATTTAGATGGCCACAAGAACTTGCAGGGAGGACGGCAAAGTAGGGAGCTCCTGGACTCGGGCCTTCTACCTAAACAATTATTAAACAGGCAAGAATGTCTGAAACAATGATTTTGAAACTCCAGAGGCTAGAAGAACACGGCACAGCATCCAGGAAAGAGCAGGAGAAAGAGGCTGATAAATTATGGTAAAGAGCTGTAAATGCTCTCCTTCACATAGCAGCTACCAGAACCCATACCCCGCCCTTGCCCGCAGGCCACTGCAAGTTCCAACCCTGGCTAACTGCTGGTGACCAAGAGGGATTTAAAAATCCTCTTCTCTGGGCCCGGCTAGATAGCTCAGTGGATAAAGAGCATGCTGGGGTGCCACATGGGAGGCTCCGGGTTC
>PVKH010023903.1:0-13758 GCA_004027955.1 Chaetophractus vellerosus
ACCACTTGAACCACATCTGCTCCTTTGTCTCCTTTTTGAGTCAAGGAAATTAGCTCTCTGCCTCAGATCCTAATGCCTAGTGTTTGTCATTTTTTAAATTTTTATGAAGTCAAATGGTTCATTTTCCTTTCTAGCCAGTGGATTTTGTGATGTGCTTGAAAGCTTCCCACTTAAGAATTATTTTTTTTTCTAGAGTTATTATAAGGAGAAATATCACTCCCTTTTCTATGCTCTTTTGGTTTTATTTTTCATACTTTAAGCAGATTTTATATGGAGCAAAGTATTAGGTAAGGAACAGAATTTTTACCTGATGGCTAGCAGTTATCCCAGTTAGATTAAATTTTTGATAGGTGGGGATAGAAAAGTGGCAGTCCAGAATACAGGAACTATATAAATGGAAGTAGGAAAACATACAGGGATTAGCAAGAGATCCAGTTTGGTTTTAGGTAAAGCATGTAAGATATAGGAAGGTAGAATTAGGGTGTGGGACAGGAAAGATGGATGAGACCAGAACATGAGAACCCTGCATAGTCAGAAATAGATAATTAAGGCTTTTAGAATTGAGGAGGTAGCAGAATGAGGGCTGTGTTACCCAAACCCATCTGAATGTAGTATTATAAAATGATTTGGGAGTGAGTGAATCTTAAGTAAGAAAAATAGGAGGGTACTCTGGTTTCTAGGTGAAAGTACTGAAGTAAGAGTAGCAAAGACAGTTGACTGGATATAGGTGGCAAATAGGTTTAGAACCAGAATTTGATTAACTTAGGAGTTTGCTAGTACCATACTTTGAGATGGGGTTTAAAGGGAGGGGACCTAAATGAAGGGATTCATTAGTTTTGCTTTTGAACATTTTGTTTATGAGTGGGCCAATCAGGTGGAGTAAAGACGTATCATTTAGAAATGTGGGATATGTTCTTGGGAAAGAGATCAGTCTAGAAATGTAACTTGGGGTGTCTAGAGTTGAAGCCTTGAGTAGGTGAAACTCCCAAGAGAAGCAGGAGAGGAGAAGGCAAAGGTCAGAGTCTTGTGAAACATCTGGTTTTAAGAGATTAGAAGGAAGTGCTGATGAGGGAGAGGAGCCAAGAGACAAGAGTATTAAGATATATAATGTAACACCCCCATCCTTTTTTTCTGTATAGGAAATGGACCCTCAGGAATATGCCTTTCTTATATGTTATCAGGCTACAGACCATATTTATCATCAGAAGCAATACATCCAAATACAATCTTGCATAGTAAGTTAGAAGAAGCAAGACATCTTTCCATTGTTGACCAGGTATTATTTCTTTACTTGTTAGTTATTTTTGTTTTTAATGCTGAAACAAGATTAATTTTATTTTTATATAAGCGTCATATTTCTTAGTTGCAAATTCTTCAATCTCGATAACTGTCAGTCTTATTTTAGATTCACAATATATTCTGCTAAGTTACTTCTATTTATTTTCTTAAGATGGTTAGAGCAGAATTTCTCATATTATTTCCTGATGGATATTTTAAAGGATGCTCTATGCTCATGTAAGTTTAGAAAGTGCTACCTTTTTCTACTGGAGTGCTAGTGTAGATATTAGCATATTAAAAGCATCTTCAAGTTTTACAGTAAAAAGATCTGATTAGCTTTGTTGAAACAGAAGTTTTTCCTTTATCTATTTGACCAAAAAAATCTCTATTAAGATGTCAAGGAATATCAGTGTTCTTCTGTAGCACACTATCTGGGAAATGCTGGATTAGAGTAATGGCCTTCACCATGATTATGATAGCTTTTTTCCCGTTATTTAACTCTATTTGCTTTTTTCTTTCTTTCTTTTTTTTTTTTTTTTAATTCTTCAGGACTTAGAATACTTGTCTGAGGGCCTTGAAGGCCGATCATCCAATCCGGTTGCAGTACTTTTTGACACACTTCTTCATCCAGATGCTGACTTTGGGTATGATTATCCATCTGTTTTGCATTGGAAGTTAGAACAACATCATTATATCCCTCACTTAGTTCTTGGTAAAGGTCCACCTGGTGGGGCTTGGCATGTAAGTATTTTTTTTTCTTAGCATTTTAGCATATGTGAATTATGTGTCATCTTGATAAGGACCATCTCAATTCTTAAGCATTATGATAATACTATTTTATATTATGTTTTATGTTTTTTATCTGAGAATTTAAGTGCTTTTCATTTAGTTAAATTTGGGTTAACTAAGTAGCAGTTAAGCTAAACTTGATTACTAAATGTCTTAGAAGAAGCGTTTCTCTATACTACTTTATAAGAATTAATAAGGATTCTATAAAAACATTTCAGAAATGTTCTGCATAGTAAAAAATTTTAAATTCAGTTGTACAATTTAGAGTTCAAGAAATCTCACATAGTATTTCAAATTAGTATCCATTATTTCCTTTCATTTTCAAGATCTCAAATGCAGAATATATTGTAAAAGAAAAAGATTTTTTAAACTGGAGAACCATTAAATCAAGGAATCATTCAATTTCATTTCAGTAGGAGGTCAGCAACTAATAATTATTCTCTCCTGTATCCTCAATAGATAACACAGTGTCTAGCATATAATGAGTGCTCATTTGTTGTACAAATAAATATTAAATAATTTTGTACAGATTTCACTTGGATGTTCTATATTAGTGCAATGTTATATGCCTAAATAGTTGCTTAAATTTATCAAGTGACTGTTTCAGGGACATCAGGGGACTTTCCTAGATTAAATACTAAATACATCATTACTTCCTTTTTTCATCTTTATTTCTTTTATGGTAATGAGTAACAGTACCCAGTTATCTGTGCTTTTAGCTTAAGTGTTTATATTTGCTCAATTAATGGTTAGCATTTTTGATAAAATGCTAATTTCTTGAAAAAGCCATATGTACTTTTTAGGCTTTTAGACTGTGTTCTAAATTCATGAGGTTTTATTGCTTTGATTACTAAAACTGAAAACATTTGGGTTAGTGGTAAAATATGAAATACACCTAAAACTTCCTGATTTTTTTCAGATATTTATCGTATCCACTAGAAAAGGGATATAAATGATATTTGAGCTGCAATCCTGTCATCAAGCATCACCTCTAGGAAAGTTCCTGACTTTCCCATGCATACTTATTTGTTTGTACCTTTGCATTCCATACCTTATTCTTACCTTACAGTGCTTACCTGTGGTACTGTTTATCCATTTATGCAACTATCTCCCCTGCCATGTTTCACATACTTCCTAGTTAACCATAGTCACTAGCCAAAATAAAAGCTACTTAATTCATCAGTCCTCTGTCATACGCATCTCCATATAGTTCTTTGCTTCTCTTATGATCCAATTTTTCACCACTCTCCTCCCTCCCATACTTTCCATTTGTGCCCTGTTAAGCCCCATTTACTGATGAGCAAACTTTACCATCCTTAACCATTTCAACCATTTGCTGTTTCAACTCCCTTCCTTGAAAGTTTGCTCTTTCCTGAAGATACCACTCCTTTGACCAGGTCATGCCATTTTCTAACTCCTCTATCATTATAGACTGTTGCCATTAATTACTGAATCAGCAGCACCTAATTCATGGTCTTCCATTATATCCATTATATATTACCACCTTGAATGATTTTACTCTCTACATACATAAACAGAGACAATTCCTTAACCTCTTTTATTCCTAATGTCCTCATTTCCAGTGACCTTCTCTTCCATTCTTCTTCAGCTACTAACTCTTGTGGTGCCAGTGTAGATTTTATCATCCATGACTCTACTCAGCCTGTGAAAAACAAAACTCTCAGCTATCATACTTTCTGGTCACAACTTCCTATTCTGGCTGCCTTATGCAGTTACTCCCACTGTACCTAATCATCAAACAGAATGCTCCAGGCTCTCATCTTCTTCACCTCTTTACCTTATCCAGCTTAGGCTCTATAGTCCATTGAATGAACCATTCACCTTAATTCCCTTGACCCATTGTCTTCCCATCACATGGGTTTGGCAAAAAAGCAGTTTATCCAACTGTCCACCTTAACTTTTCCTATACTTGGGCTGTCATACATAAAAAGTCGTAGAACTGTGAAAATTACTTTCCAGTCTCAGTTGGCCTTGAACATTGGTTGTTAATCCATTGTTTTTTCTTAAAAGTTTTTTTCTTCTTCTCAAACATCTGTCCTTTTTTTTTTTCTTTATGCTTAGAAATGTTCTTGGTTCTTACTTTACAGAGAAAATGGAATCCATCAGAATTGAACTTCCATAATTTTGCACTCAAATCTGTAAATTTATCTGCATTCATGCTAATTCATTGTTTCATGTCTTTTGTTATAATGGAAGAGGTATCATTCCTCCTAGCTAAGGCTGACCTTCCAAAGTATTCTGGATCCCTGTCTTAAGTACATTGCTTCTTTGATTTTCATTTCTCTTCTTATATCTTCACTTTGTCTGCTAGCTTCTTTTCATCAGTATGTAAACAACCTAAAGTTATTTCTATCTTCAAAAATTTCTTTAGGTGCCAGCTTATCTTTATCATTTGCTTTATAGCCAACTTCTGGATATAGTTATCTATACATATTATCTCCATGCCTTTGCCTCCCCTTCTTAGTTCACCCCATTCTAGTTTCTGTCACTGATTTTTCCATCGGAACTACTCTTTTTGAAAGTCAGTAACATTTTTGCTTAATTTGATAAAGAAACAAAATTTATCTTTCCTGGCTTATGCCTTCTTGAATTCTCAGATCCTTCAGTTTCCTTGGTTTTCTTTTTCCCCCTGTTGGGACACTCCTTTTTGATGACCTTTGTAGACTCTAGTTCCTCATATTGAGTCTTTAAAATTGTGCTTCTATAGACTGTCACAAACCAGGGTCTTCTCTTCATACTCTTCATTCTCTCTGGATTATCTCATCTACTTCAATGACTAGTAAACAAATGCTGATGATTCCCAAATCAAAATCTCTGGCCTAGATTTTCCTCTTTTATATATCAAACTAGATAGATTCCCCCAATTATTCCACAGAGGTTCTTCAACTCAGCATGCCTAAAAGTAAAAACATCTGTATCATTGACTTCATTCTTTAATTTTCTTATTGAACTGTACTCATGTAGTTACTCAAACCAGAAACCCAGGAGTCAACCTTGATTTCTCTTTACTCAACTGTCAAATCAAACTTATCACAAATTTTTCTCCATTTCCCCCATAAACATATTTTTTATCCATCTACCCTACTTCTTTCCATCTTCATTGCCATTTTGTTAGCATTGGCTACCATCGTCTTTTACCCAAATTATTGCAAAATCTTTCTAACTAGTTTTCTCACTCCATTCTTGTCTTCTTTGTTCCAATCTCCATTCAAAGCTAGAGTCCTCTTTCTAAAATACAAATCTGAGATGTCACAGCCATGTACTAAAACCTTTCAGTTGCTCCCCATTTGTCTAATGAATAATGTCCAAATTCCTTGGTGTGTTTTACCAGACCGTGTGTGATTCAGCCCCTACTTAGCTTTCTTGCCTAACTTCTCTCTCTCTTATATTTCATGCTCCAGAATGCTTGTGTTGGGGGACCCCAAAACCTCCCTTAGGTTTGATGATTCATTAGAAGTACTTACAGGACTCAGAAAAGCTGTTGCACATATGGTTCTGGTTTATTACTGTGGAATGATACAGATTAAAATCAGCAAAAGGAAAAGGCTCATGAGGCAAAGTATAGGAGAAACAATCACAAGCTTCCAGATGTTCCCTTCCAGTGGAATCACATGGTGATGTGCTTAATTCCCCTAGCGGTAATGTGTGACAGCATGTGCAAAGTGTTGACAAACAGGGAAGGTCACCCCAGCCTTGATATCTGGGGTTTTTATTGAAGATCATTCATAGGCAAGTAGTGCCAATGTGACTGATCTCTGCAACTCACACCCCAAACCCCCAGAACAAAAACAGGTGTTCATCATAAATTATATTGTTAGAATAAACTTCCTGGTCACACTCATCCAGGATGGTCCAAGGCCTAAGGCATACAAAAACACTCTTATCAGGCAGAATATTTGAAACGGTCAGAGATTATCTCCAGGGAATTGGCTAAGGGCCAGTTTGGAAGATAGACCTTTCTTAGACATGTATAGGGTTTGAACTACTGAGCCCTGCTGAGTTAACCCTTTTCTGAACAATGCACAATTTCTTTTTAATTCCTTGAAGGACACAAGTATTCTTTTTCCTTATTAAACTGTAACATGAACTGTTTATTCTTCCTGGAGTATTCTCCATTACTAGTGGGACATTCCTCATAGCCCATTTAGAGATTATTTCCTTTAAGAAATAATCTTTCCTTTCTATATGGTCCTTTAGGACTTCTACTATGTCTGCATTCCTCAATACATTTGAGTTTCCATGACAGTAGGCATTCATGGCCTCAAAGGATAGGGAAAAAAAAGAAAGGCAGATTGGGGAAAAAAGGAAGGAATCAAGGGAATAGGACTCTCAACCAGTTGGGAGAACTGGTACAATGGGAATGAAGTTAAGAGATAGTGGTCAGTAGGTAGAATATTAGTGTGTTAAGGTTTTTCCAGATGAGATTATTATGGCTCCAGATAATCTCTAATATATAGTAAATTCTTAACAGCTTCTCTTCTGATGATGCCAGTTTTCTCTCTTCTTGGTTATGATCCTAGTATCAGGTCCAGCCTTCCTCAAAGCAGTGGCAGCTTGCTACATTCTCTCTATGTATGTATGCTTCATAGGGCTTAGCACATACTAAGTGCTCTGTAAATGTTAGCCAATAATTATCACTATTACAATAATAAATGCACCATTCCTAATACTGGGCTATGTAAAAACAGGGACAAGAAGACTTAAGAGAATAGAAGCCATATCCTAAAGCATTGATTCAAAGAGAGATTTTTGTGGTCATTAGGATAAGTGCCTTGGTTCTTTGGCTGTTCTTACTTTGTAATGAGCAAAGCAAAAGTACCTAGGACAAAGGAGCTTGAAAGCCTCACTTACCTTGAAGACAGCATTAACATCAGTAGTGAGTATATGCTTTCTCAGACAGCTACTACTTATTTCCCTACTATTAAGATGAAATGTTTTTTATCTAATCAGCCTTGTCCTAGTCTTAACAAATTATATTGAAGGTGGAAAAGCTGTTTTTTTTCTACCAGTTTTTTTAAAAATCTGGCAGTAATATTAAAATAGAAAGATAAGTAAACTATTGGAGATTAATGAACTCTTTTCCTTTTATTGAAAAAGTGAAAATATTGATTTCTCCCCTAACTTGATATTATGCACCTGAATTTTCATGTTGATCATAGTCTAAAGGCAGCAACATTGCATAGGCATGTAGAGCAGGAGTTCTTAACCACTTTTGTTCCACAGATCCCTTTGCCAGTCAGGTGAAAACCATGGATCTCTTACTAAGTCCACACTATATTGTGTATTACTTAATAAATGTATGACACCCACACCAACACATCCCCACAAGAATAATGTTTTTTGAATTTCACTTCAAGCTCACGGACCCCTTGTTAAGAACCCCTGATGTAGTCTTGATTATTGTAAATGAGATAGGTTTGGTAAAGAAAAATCCATGTCACTGCTTAAATATGTTTTTTTGACTGTACTTTTCTATTCTAATAGAATATGGAAGGTTCCATGCTGACAATTAGCTTTGGAAATTGGATGGAGCTACCTGGACTTAAATTTAAGGATTGGGTATCTAGCAAACGAAGGTAAATATCAGGCTGCATTAATATTCTTTGCTGTACAGTGAAAAAAAAAACTATGGGCAAATTTCAAATTATTTATGGTCATGCTTTAGATGAATACAGATGTACATGTCTTTCAGATAAAAACCTCTCTTTGCAGCAGTGATTGTAATGAGCTCGTTTCCATTTAGAGATGTTATTAAACTAAGCAGAGAGGTAATGGATTGTTCATAGATTAGTTCCTGTGACTTCTTTGTGTTTCATGGATTTACCCCACTCTCCTATTAAATCTCTGTTAACTTTCTCATCCACACACACATTCTATCCACTCTTTTACTTATTTTTATGAGTGAATATATATCTTATGTATGCATACCCCATGTGTACATACCTCAAGTATTTGACTTTCAGGGTAGAAGCATGTGCATGATTCACAATTTAGAATGATGGAGTAAAACTAGAATCTGGGTCAATAGGGAGATGTGATTGGCTACTTGAGTATGGAGGTAAACATAATCATAAATATGAAAGTTGGAGTAACTGAGAAGAAAAATCACCTTGGAAGTATACAAGTTTATTTTGGGGGGAGAAAGAACCCAAAATTTGAAAAGAGAAGTATAAAAAGCCCTGCCATTTTCAAGGATGTCAATATTAAACTAGATAGGAATTACTGATAAAGAAAATCTACTCTAATTTGACTACTTACAGAAATATTAATTAAAGCAGGAAATTATTTAGCCTTTGTTAGAAAAGTCTTAAATGCTTGACATCCTGCTAGAAACCATGTTAATCCATAGAAAGTCTCTTTAATTTGAGGAGATTTAAAGAAAGCAAGTTAATGTAGCTTTGGTGTAGCTGAGATTAAAATTTAAAAAAAATTCATTTTTGGTTTTTTAAAAAGGAATTATATATGGGTTTGAAACCTAAGGTTTCAAAATCAAGCAAGTTGTATAAGTTCTTGATTTTTATAAATAAACAAGTGAAATTGCTCAACACATTTTTCCTCTGTGATGTAGGTAAGAAAGGGAAAGTTTTACAATTTGTGTAATGGAAGTGTTCAGTCCTTCTAAATTATGCATCGTGTATATTGAAGTAGTATGTGAAAATGAATCTTGTGATAAATATTAGCTTTTACCTCTGGCCTTTGTATAATGTTAAGAGCAGACTCTTTGGTTTCTAGAGATTGGCAGGGTTTTGAGCCTTGACTCTAACTTCTAATGTTGTGATCTTGGACAAATAACTTAAGTTGTAATTTTCCTAGTCTGTAAAATTGAGATAAGTGGTAACTACTACATAGGGTTTTCTTAAAAATTGAGAGTTGATACATTCTAAGTCTTAATATATAATCATTAAATTTTTAAAAATTAGGAACTTATTCCAATTACAGGCTATATTGAACTATGCCAAATGATTTGGTATGTTTTTACTGCTACTTATATCTACTTGGGGCACAGTATTTATGCGTAGTTATGCCTGCTGCTTTAAAGTACAGCTTGAAAATGAAAGATGTACTAGTGTATTATTTTTTAATGAAAAGTAGATTTTTAGATCTCTATGAGTAGGAAGACGGAGAAATGTTATTCTGTTTACCTAGATACAAGATATTATTGTTCAGCAGAAGACTATGATCTGAATTATTTTTGGTCATTAGGAAGATAGAAAGCAACTGTCTAAAAATCTTGTCAAGTGGTATATGTAATCGTCAGGAAGCATATGTATTGCAATTAGATCTGTAATATTTCACAACTGTAATATAAATTATTTAGTAGTCTAATTTTCAGACATCCCACATTCTTAATCCCTTCATTTATTTAATAAAAGTTTATCAAGCAGCTAATTTCAGCAGACACTATGCCGGGCACTGGGGGAAAAAAGATGTGTTACATGGTCTCTGCCCTCATGGGACTTCCTCTATTGATAAAATGAATTCATTAAGATTTTTAACTAGGAAAAAAGCTTCCATAGTTTGTAAGTATTATGATAATTTGTAGCTAAGAGACAAGAGGAATTAAAAAATAAGCTTACTAGATGGAGAAGTAAGAATCATGTGGAAACTGAAAATACTCTACATCATAGGATATATTTTCTTCTTCTTTTTAAGGAACCTAAAAGGTGATCGAGTTATGCCAGAAGAAATAGCTCGCTACTATAAACATTATGTCAAACTTATGGGTCTTCAGAAGAATTTTAAAGAGAATACTTACATAACTTCAGTATCAAGACTCTACAGACATCAAGATGATGATGATGATGAAGACAGAGATGTTTCAACAAAGCATTTACAGATAGAGAAATCAAAATTTATCAAGAGAAATTGGGAAATCAGGGGTTATCAGCGAATAGCTGATGGTTCTCATGTACCCTTCTGTCTCTTTGCTGAGAATGTAGCTCTGGCAACTGGAACATTGGATTCTCCTGCCCATTTGGAAATTGAAGGAGAAGATTTTCCTTTTGTGTTTCATTCAATGCCTGAATTTGGAGCTGCTATAAGTAAAGGAAAGTTCTGTGGCAAAGTGGATCCAGTGTTAATTATAGGTTCTGGGCTTACTGCAGCTGATGCAGTACTGTGTGCTTACAACAATAATATCCCTGTGATCCACGTATTTCGCAGACGAGTAACTGACCCAAGCTTAATTTTCAAACAGCTTCCCAAAAAGCTTTATCCTGAATACCATAAAGTATATAATATGATGTGTACTCAGTCTTATTCTATAGACTCAAATCTTTTATCTGATTATACCAGTTTTCCTGAGCACCATGTGCTTTCCTTTAAGCCGGACATGAAATGCATTCTTCAAAGTATCTCTGGATTGAAGAAAATATTTAAGCTCTCTGCAGCAGTAGTATTGATAGGTTCTCATCCTAATCTATCTTTTCTGAAGGAGCAAGGGTGTTACCTAGGCCATAACTCAAGCCAGCCAATCACATGTAAGGGTAATCCTGTGGAAATAGATGCATATACCTACGAATGCATTAAAGAAGCCAACCTTTTTGCATTGGGTCCATTGGTCGGAGACAATTTTGTTCGATTTTTAAAAGGAGGGGCCCTGGGTGTTACACACTGTTTAGCTACAAGGCAGAAGAAAAAGCAGCATCTATTCGTTGAAAGAGGAGGAGGAGACGGAATAGCTTAAAGCAAGTTTACAAGTAATTTTATATGGACAGTTTACCATTAAAGATTTTTAAATGGTGGTTTTGCAGTGTACTGGCTTGGATTTTCTGGACTTGAATTAACTGGAGGAGAGCCTCAAGCTATAGTATACTCATTTTTTAAAGTTACAATAACATAGTATCCTGATTTATACTGTAATATATCAAAGGTGTCACTGTCAGACAAGTAGAAACACTGCCAATTTGTTTGATATACTTTAAACTCTCACTTAACTAAAATATTCTTTTTTTCCAAGGCTTACATTTTTGTGATTATTTTTTATTATCTCTTATGTTTGATTTCAAAATATTAATCTTGAATTTGTAAAACCATATAGTCATTAGGCTAGAAATTGTCCTCAGTATATGATATGATATTGGGTCACCTTGCTGCTCAAAGGGTGGTCCAAGGATCAGAAATGACTACTTCACATGTAGCTTGTTTGACACGCAAACTTTCACACCCCACAGTAGACTTCCAGAATCAGAATGTCCATTTTAACAAGATTTCCAGGGGATTTGTATATCCATTAAAGTTTGAGACACACTGGTCTAAAAGAAAATGTGTATCAGGTATGTATGCTGGGTGGGGCAGGGTAAGAAGCATTTAAAACTCAGGTTTTATTTATTTTGAAATTATCAATTGTATAAGTCTAATTTATTACCACATATGATGGTCTTTTAAAAGAAAAGATTTTTACCTTGACAGGTACTTTCTTTCTTAGCTTCTCATAATTTAAACAGTCTAATAATGCTGGCGTATATTTAGACATAACAGAACCAGCCAAGATATTTTATGGAGATTTATTCTCTACTTTTAATTACCATAACACTTAATTTCTCAAATTTGCAATTCAATAAATTGCTGATGGAACTGCTTATCCCTGTGTGAATATTGAGTTAATTTCTATAACTGACACTAAGATATGTGGGAATGGTAAATACTTCTATATCATATACTGTTTGGATATTGCTAGAATTATTAGATTAAAATTGAAAATATGGTTAAAACTTATTTGTTCCATTCCTAATGTGATTATTACTTTGAAATTCTAACCTTCATGTTTGGTTGTTGATGACATAGCAACTCATACTGTGTTACTTACTGAGTTTATTTACTCTTCATTTATATTTACTTAGGTGTGCTTAATATAGTCTGTGTTTTCACATAAACCCTCAGAATTTTTAAAAGTCTTAAGTTTTCCATGGCAAATTGAATTTCTCAGCCTTTTCTTGGTAAAATTTATTTCATCTAGAATGTGTTCATGGAATCTCTAACTTTTCTGTTTTTCCTAGAATTAAAAAAAATGGACTAAAGTGTATTTTTCTGTCCATTTGATTACAGTGTTACATGCTTAGTTTACTAGAGATCGATAAGTTACTTTTAATTTAATTGTTTAGAATATATTTGCTTTTACCAACTAACTGCTTCAGATAAATTCTTAGACTCTTGATAACTGTTAAATCTGATTTAGTTTAACTTGATATTACAAACTATGTAATCCAGTTTTAGTTTCCTATTATAATTTTTTAAAACTAATTTCACACTTTATTGAAATGGTCTAATATCCTTTAACTGCACTTGATTCGGTACTCTCTTGCTTACCTGCTCTTTTGAGCTCTGAATGATGAGTTAAATTGGATGTTTTCTTAATGTCAATTCTAACTTGAAAATAATGACTGCAAAGGGTGGGTTCTAAAGAAGGCTAAGACCTATTTACATCCTTTTGTGTCCCAAAGGCTTGCCTTCTTGCCCAGCAGGTAGCATTTTATGGGTCCTAGGTAAGCCCAGTGAGTAATTTCATCTTTGATAATGTCCCATTTCCTATGTTATGTATAACATTCAAGGCTTTTCTTCGCTATACAATATTATATCCTTGTATTCCAAAACTATTCCTCCTTTATTTCTCTCATAATTCCAAATCCTTTTTCCTTATTCTCCAGTATCAATTCAGAAGGAGAAAATCATTAAATATTTGACTAGCCATACCATGATGTGGGCATCTTCTTCCCATTTCCCCACCTTATCCCTCAAAGTCTAGCAGAGTATTTGGACAGCAGTTCATACTTAATCGTTGTTGAAAGAATATTTACAAAGCAGAATCTATTGGAAGTTCTAGCAATGATTTAACAAAAGTAAATTTTAGTCACAACTTTCAGTATTTTAAGCAGTGTGATACCTATGTGTAGTTGATCCAACTTTTAATTTTTGAAAATTAAGTAAATATGCTTCAGTGGCATTGAATTTTAGCTAAATTTTAAAACTCACACTGAAAGATATAAAATATTACATAGTCACTGCGAAGTGAAGAAAATTCTTCTAAATAAATCCTATTAGAGCAGGTTCCTTTAAATTGCAGCCTCTGCAATATGAGGCACTCAGAATGAAACAAAATAGACTTAAAGTATCATTTTTAAGTTTAACTTGGCTGTAGGGTTATTAGGTCATATTGCATAAAGCCATTCTGTTTAGGTTATAGTCTTTTAAAAATGCATTTTTTTATTACATATCCCCCCCCCCTTTCTGCTTGCTCTTGCTGTGTGTCCATTCTTCTGTGTTTTTCTATGTCTGCTTCTTGTCTCCCCCCGTCTTTGCGGCGACGCGCCGAGTCGGCCTTCCGCGGCGGTGGCTCACTCCGTTCGTGGGTGGCTCCATTCTGTTTTCACGGGCGGCGCCGCTCCATGTTTTTTGTGGGCTGCCCAGCTTCCGCGGTTCACAGGCGCGGCAGCGCCACTTTTCACGGGTGACTTTGCCATGCCTGTGGGGGCTCTGCCCTGCCTGTGGCGGCTTTTTGCCTTGCCCACGGTGGCTTTGCCCTGCCCACGGCGGCTTGCCTTTCAACCGAACCCAGGGCCTCCCATGTGGTATCCCAGCGTGCTCTTTATCCACTGAGCTATCTAGCTGGGCCCTTAAAAATGCAATTTGATACAATTGAGGGAGAGGGGTGGGGCCATGGTCCCTCAGACT
>PVKH010023904.1:0-13758 GCA_004027955.1 Chaetophractus vellerosus
GAGAGAGAGAGAGAGAGAGAGAGAGAGAGAGAGAGAGAGAGAGAGAGAGAGAGAGAGAGAGAGAGAAGCTACCAAGATAGAGGGGAATGTGCTCCCATGCATTCTTGGGATCCTTCTGTTTGATCAGCACTTCCAGGGGTGGTATGAGGACCCAGGGAGGATGGATCCTTGGTCCTGGGTCTCCAACCTAGCCAAAACTTCTTGGACTCAAGGAAACATCAGGGTCCCAAGACAATAAGGAACCTTCACAAGGGTTTACAGACATCTTCCTGTTGTGATCCAAAGCTAGGTGAGCCCTCAAAGTTTTATTCCCAGTGTGGAGTGGAAAGACTGAATTTCCTTCTGTACAAGCAAAATGTGGGCCATGACTCAGATGGAATGAAAATAAAGAAATGTGACTTTTCTTACAAAGAAACATTTATTGAGTAAGCTTCATGCCTGCTATGTGTCCACAACGTCTTATCTTAGCAGGAAGAGAATTGCCATTGACAGTGAGTCACGAGACACTCCAAAACACAAGGGCATGATGAGAGAAAAAGGAAGACTAGAGAGAGAAACAGAAAGTGCTGTTATGTCCATTCATGCTTTTCATAGTCGTTAGCAAAGAATGGTCTAAATGAGAGCTTGGTTTCATTATTGGCTGGTTCATGAAAACTATCTGTTGGGGATTGAATCAAGTCTCCCACAAAAGGCATGTTCATGCCTCAACCCTTGGTCCTATGGATGTGAGCCCATTTGTAAATAGGACCCGTAAAGTGTGACCAAACTAAATGAGGGTGGGCCTTAATCCAATAAAGCTGAAGTCCCTAAAAGCAAAGGAAACCGGACACAGAAAGAGAAGCCATAGGGAGTGGCCAGAAGCAAGCAATAAATTTCTGTTGTTAAGCCAACCCATCACATGATATTTGTTTTTGGGAGCTGAAAAACTAATACGCCACTTATATCTTTACTCCTGTTTTTAAAATAGTTCATTTTGAATCCTTCAGGATAAGTAAATTTATTTTAATATGTGACAAAAGTCTCATTTCAGCATGGAGATTTTTTTTTTCAACTGGAGAAATTGAATGTGCCTCAGAGTGCTTGAGAAGTGTGTGTGTGTGTGTGTGTATCTGTGCAGGTGTTTGTATGTGTTTGTGTGTCTCTGTGTGTGTGCAGTGTTTCTCTGTGTGCATGTGTGTCTGTGTGTATATGTATCCGTGGGTGTATGTACACATATGTGTGTCTAGGAGTGGGGCTCTGTTGTGTGTGTGTGTGTGTGTGTGTGTGTGTGTGTGTGTGTGTTTGTGTGTGGTTATGGGAATGTGTGTTTATCTGGGGTGAGTTTTATGGCTTTCATCAGATTGTCAGAGGGGGCATGTGACTCAAAGCATTAGCAATGCTGAGAGGTTTGCTAGTTTTACTGGAATTCCTCACTGCAGCGTAGCCTTTAAAATAACAACGTCTAAATATTCTAAGGCTCTTTAGAATAATTAAATCAAATTAAAATATATGTGAAGCTCATGGCTTCCTTGTTGAACTTTTGACCTCTTTACAAATATTTCCATTTATATTTTTCCATTGCATGCTGAGGATTAAGTAACTCCTGTGGCTTATTCTTTCACATACATTCACATGTGTTACAAACTATGTCTAGTTCTCAGACAATGAGGGGATGACAGTTGATTAAAGGATTTTGTCTTTGAGGATTTAGAAAAGAAGGATCATTTAACCCTAAACCATTAGCCAGATCATGTGCCTGACAGTACAGCCTGAATGCTTACTGGGTTTTGGATTAAGGTAAACTTCCGTTGACGTGCTAAAAGCTGGGCCACCAGAGATGGTTCCTGTAGGGATAGGACTAATGTTAAAGGCGGAAGGAAAGACATGAGCCAGGCCAGCTACTTGGACATGCACCCTGAACAGTCGCACAGCGTCCCTCACTTAAAAGGGCCTGGTGCTTGGTTTAATGCTTGGCTGTCACCGTCTTCAATTCTTAATTTTTGAACAAGAAACCCCACGTTTTCCTTTTGCAGTGGGCCCCACAGATTATGTAGTTGATCCTGTACATGTTTAGTCCCGGCCTTATCTGTGGAGCTGGCTGAAGCTGTGTTTAAGCTCTTGCTCAGCTATTGCTACCCCCAGTTTCCTTCCTGCAGATAAGGGCTGGGGCTGGACTGCTCCAGTTACTGCAACAGCACAAAAGACACGAGCATACCTGTGTTAGGATTGGGTCTTGTGGAGGTAGGATACGGAAGAAGACCCAAGTTGGGCAGAAAAAGTCCATCTATGACATGCTTATGATAAAGGGGAGAGGAGGAGTTATTAATTTTTTTCCCAAGGTGGTCAAATAGTAGAATAGCAACAACAACAATAATACTGCTCTTATTAATTACTGTAAATGACGCACTGCGCCTCACAGATGTGCCTCATTTCATTCAATGTCCCCAGCAACCTGAGAAGTAGGTATTGAATTATCCACTATTTATAAAGAAGAAAAGTGAGACTTACAAAGTGAAATGAATTGCCCAAGGTCATGTACCTTGTAAATGATGAGCAGAAATGTGAATGTAGGCCGGGGCAATCCAGAGCCCAAGCTCTGAGGTGCTGCGGTGCCAGGGCCCTTCCTCCACCAGTGAAACCATTTGAGATCTACCGTGATTAAGAACAGGGAAGTCCTGGCTGTCTCATTTTTGACTGTTGAGTGGATGAAATGAACAAGAAAAAAAAAACCCATTCATTGAAAATGATTCTACTCTTTATGTCTGAACTCTTATTCCTTAAACACAACCATTGCTTGCTGCACATGCTTTTCGCTTTGGAAGCACCATGGTCAGCAGGCAGGATTTCAGGTAATCATAAATTGTGGACCCTTGGGGTGTTGGCTGTCATGAAAGGTGGATGATTTGAGGAAGAAGACAACAGATGAGGCTGGGAAACACACCTTCTTTGTGTGAGCAAAATGGTGAACTGTTTCTTATTTACCTTAAAAGCTTCATCACACGCCTACTTACTGTTCATCTATGTATAGGATTTAAAATGTGATAATTAAAAAATTTAGTGGAAACACCTCTCTTTCTGTTTCTGTTTCTATTTTTATTTCTTATTTAAGAAAGCACCGAAAACTCCAATATCGGAAAGCACACAAACAACATCTTCTGAAGATACAATGTAAGATAACAAAACACAAAATGAAAACTAATTTCTAATCACCATTCAAATGAAATGTGGAATTCTGTAGTATGGTATTCTCTTTTTAAGATTTTACTTTGTCCAGACAACAAGAATGAGAGTAAATTTTAAGGAAATTCCTTAGAAGGAAATTCTGATTTCAGAATTTTGGTGTATTACGTGGTACACTTGGCTGATGAATGTAAGAAAGTGAAGTAGTCATAATTTCCCAGCTTTTCACTCTACTAGTTATCCACCAGCTCTCCAAGCAAAAACACAGGGGACACTAGATGTCAATGACAAAACAGATTTTGTTTCTTTTTTTTCCCCGGAAGTCATACACATGCTCCAGAAATCACCGAAGGAAAAGAATACGGTTTCTGCAGGAAAATACTAACAGAGTGGGCAAATTCCACACGTTTTCATCTTTTAAAAACACAGGCAGTTCTCAAAGAAAAATGTAAATACTGAAAAGCCACTATTCAATAATAAGAAGAAAAATGTCCATTGAATCTAATTTTCCCATAGAAAATATGAATAAAGTCTTATGTCACTGTCCAAGTTTTCAAAAATGTATTGTAAACCAAATCCCTATACTATGAAAAGTATTTTTAAAAAGTTATGTGTATATTAAAAATAAAATAAGAACCAAATGAATATCTTATTTATGTCTGTGGCGGATAAGCATACTATACAAAATTCTTATTTCATTCCATGTTTTTACTACCACAAGCATTTGAATATCATGGAATTTGGAAGGATACATGCAGAGATTTCTGACAGGCAAATCAAGGCCTCTTTTTGTGCACGCTTAGAATCATTTCATGATTTTTTGGGAAACCAACCTAGGAATGTTTGTTTCGCTGCACTGTTCTCAGTAAAATTCTCTCTCATGAGAATTGACATTAGAGATAAATGTGTTTACCTTTCCCTGAGAATGGGTTGTGATCACTATCCAACTGACAACTTTGTTTATGTGATAGCATCAATAACTGTAAGTGGCAGAGTCCATCGTGTGGATATGGATAAAGTAGAACAGCCATGAAGAGAAAACTGTATACATATGTCAGATTCACATTACAGACTGTGTTGCTGAAATACTTTTAGATTAGTTCCTACTTTATGAAGGTAAATGCAAACTTAGTAACTTTAGGATAACTTGGAACAAAGTTGATTAGATCATGTAATTGCCATATTCTTCATACTCTAAAATGTATTAGTATTTGTGATGAGAGACCTGGAAGTTTAAGAGAAGGAAAGGTGCAGATGGCGCTCTCAAGATGGGACTTTCCAAAGGCAGCTGCATCCTCCCACTAGTGGCAACAGAGCTGAGTTGTGCTAACCTCACCATCTTTCCTGAAACTTGATTTTCCTTTTTCCCTGGTTTGGGCCTGCATGCAGCTCTTGGTTTCAGTGTTTTGTATTTCCTCTTGATCCTCATTAATCCTCTCAGCTTAAGAGCATCATCTTTACCCAATTGCTCAAGCCAGGAACCCTACCCTTTGCCTTACCTATCACAGTCAGTCACCCATTGAGCCTTGCACACAGATACCTCCCACATATTCCTTTATCAGCCCTTTCATCTTCATCCCCATGAGCAATGCCCCCTGTTTCTGAACCTTATTTCTTACCTGGTCTATTTCAAATAACCTCCTAACTCTTTCCCAAACTAGTCTTTCCCCTCTCTAGTCCATTCTCCAAATCCTTATCAAGGTGAACTTTCTAAAGTATAAATTTTATCACATCTCTATAATGACTCTCCTTTGCTTTTAAATTCCTTAGTGTATTAGTTTCCCAGCTGCTAAAACATGTCATACAATGGGCTGGCTTAAACAATGGGAACTTACAGGCTCATGGTTTTGAGGTTAGGAGAAGTAAAGAATCGAGGCATCAGCAAGAAATGATTTCTCCCAGAAGACTGGCATTCCAGGGCTTGCAGCCAGCTGATCAATGGTCTTTGGCTTTTCTGTCACATGGCAATGGACAGAGTGGCATCTGCTCCTTTCTGTTCCAAGTTCCTACTTCCACTGACTTCCAACTTCTGGCTTCTCCCATAGATCCTCTTTCCATGCCATTTGCTTTTAAAGACTTCTGCCATATTAAGGTCCACCCTCAATCAGTTTAGGCACACATTTTCAAAGGTCCTATTTACAAATGGGTTCACACCCATAGACCAGGGATTGGAACCTGAACATGCCTTTTATTGGGGACATGAGTCAAACCCCAACACTTAGCAAGGAATGTAGTGACCACTATAAACTTGTATCACCTCACACAGCCACAAGAACCACATGCTGTCAAGGTGATGCTTGCAATTTCCTTTGCACACCAGGTTATCTCCCATTTCATACCCAGAAGTGGAATATCTTCAACTCCTACCATCATTTTATTACCCCTTGTCTTTCTTTCATGAGTTAGAATTCTGTACAAGTCTCAGCTCAGGGATCACTTCTTCTGTGACTCTGCCCCAGAATTACCTCTTCCCTTATCTCTGTTTCTACGTTACCTGTCTATTGTTGAGTACTGCTCTATTATTGTTTATTTACTTATTTTTGTTCCCCTCAAGACTAGAAATTTCTTGACTGTATCTTCTTCACTATTGCATTCCCAGCATCTAGCACAATTCCTGGAGCGTATGATAAGCCCAGCACGTTGGTATTATCCTGAAGTGCAGGAAGAGGATGGTGAAGTTCAGAGACATTCAGGTACCTGACCAAGGTCACAGAGCTGTGACTCAAACCTTGATTTGTTTGTTTCAAAAGCTCAGGTCTTCCTACCACCATACTCTGCTTTTAACTTAACATTTATCTTTTTCAATGGACAGAAAAATATAATTGGCAATTAAGGCTGAAGCTTTACTGAGATGGTATTTTCCCACTAAGTTTCTTTGCCAGATTGTTTGAATGAAGGCTGCCATGAGGTAACCAGAAAGCCATGGGAAATGATGTAAACATTCTGACATTTGTAGTTAGACCAAGTTAAATTAGATCAGCCCGTGCCTTTGAAATGCTTTGTTATAATCTTTAATGATTTATTTTGTATAATTTACAAGTAAGAGTTAGTTTTCAGGTTCTTTCTAGTTTGTTATACAAGAAGGAATTTGCATTTTTCATCAACAGTTAATTTTTCCTTTGTTACTTATTATATAGTGTTGATGCAAAAACTCAGCCACTTCAAAGGGTGCTGTATACCTGGATAAGCCCTTGAATAAAGCATGAAACTTTTGTCTTAGCTTCTATTGTTCTGTATTTATATTGTAGTGAGTGGATAAAAACAACAGTCTTTCATTATTGTATCAGACCAATGACTGATTCAGACCAGAATTCGGATGCCAAGAGAAATCCCATACACTGGATCTTGGTGAGCGTGAAGAGGGGAACTGATACTCACCTGGAAAAACAAGTTAAATATTATATATATTTAAGAGCTATTCAGGCTCTTGTCATTAATAAATTTCCCAAATCCTTTAAAATATAACATGCCTTGTTTGGTTTTCTGTGTTATCCCTAAAAAGAAGGAACACAGAAAAACACAAATAAGAAAATCAAAATCATTGAATCACATCACTTAGAAGAAACATCTTTTATGATTTGTGTCTTTCCAGGTTTTTTATCTTTCCATATGCTTTTTCCAAAATATGTCTTTTCTACAAATACTACATTGTCCTTTCTAGGTCAGTTCATTTTCATTTGGTTATACCAGGGTTAATACCATATCAATCAACATCTTCCTGCAGCACTATTTAAATGGTTGCATAGCATTTCTTCATATTTATTTGACATTATTTACTACACTAGTTCAGAATTTTTTAGTGTTTAGATTATTTCCAGTTATTCTGTAATTTTTTAAGGCTGAAAAATTCCCTGTAAAACATCTTTGAACACATCTCTGTCAATATTTTCTTAGCATAATGTCTAGAACTTTTTCGTACTTTTTTTTTTGTTTTAGTTTTTATTGTTTTCTTTTTCTTTTGCATTGTTTATTACTTCTGGTTTATATCAAGTCTTATGCTAAGCTTCCTAAGTATATACTACTGTAATAAATAACATTATTTTATGTAGAGACTATATAGATTGAAATATTCTAAGGTAGTATAATAAGCACAATGCCTGCACACAGTATATAACACTCAATAAATACTTGTTGATATATTACTTAAATTAAAAGAAGGCAGCAAGTAACTATAAAAGAAGCTCTTTTAGGTGTGTCATGCTTATGATAAGTACATTCATGAATTCTTTTATCACATTTTTTATAAGAATATACCACATGGGAGTATGTAAAAGGTATCATAGACTTTGGTAAAAGACATATAAGTCTGACTTTGGGATTTATGGAGGTTTCACATAGACTGAGCATTCTGCCTATTCAACAGACTTGTGGAAGTGAGATTTAAAGTATTAGTAAAAGAGTCAGGCAGGAATCAGTTGAGGGCATCTCAGAAAGAGAGAAGAAGTGGGGAAGCACAAAGAAATGAGAGAGATTAGAATGCTGTGAAGCAGCAAAGGGTTTGAGACTATCAGAGCACAGAGCATGTGGAGGAAAGTGGTCCAAAATGTGTCCAGGTAAATATTGAGAGTCAGGTTTTAGAATATTTTTTTAAAGATTTATTTTTTATTTATTATATATCCCCCCCTTTCTGCTTGTTCTTGCTGTGTTCATTTTTGCATTCTTCTGTGTCTGCTTGTCTCCCCCCGTTGTGGCGATGCGCCGAGTCAGCTCACCGTGCAGGCAGCTTGCCCCGCTCGCGGGTGGCTCTGCTCTGCTCATGGACGGTTCCCAGGTGGCTCTGCTCTGTTCGTGGGTGACTTGCCCTGCCCGTGGCGGCTTTGCCCTGCTTGCAGTGGCTTGCCCTGCCTGCTGGGGCTCGCCCTGCCCGCGGCGGCTTTGCCCTGTCCATGGTGGCTTGCTCTGCCCGTGGCAGCTTGCCTTCTCGAGGCGGTCTGCCTGCTCAAGGACGCCCCGGGAACTGAACCCAGGGCCTCCCATGCGGTAAACCAGAGCCCTACCAATTGAGCTACAGCCGGTTCCCAGAATATTTTTATTTTATGCTAAGAATTTTAAATTTTCCTTTATTAGGTTGTAAGAAGCCATTAAAGGTTTTGGAGCATTTATGTTACAGTCAATTGAGCTGATCCTGAAATATATGTGGAAATGCAAGAGGACAAGCTAGAGAAGAAGAGAAACAAAGTTGGAGAACTTACATTGCCAAATATCAAGTTTATTACAAAGCTACACTAATTAGGACAATGGTATCAGCACAAAGATAGCACTAAATCAGGAGAGCAGAAGAGTGATATGAGACATAGACACATACACATGTTTATGGCTCAGAGAACCCTGTAGTGTACTGGGGAAAGGAAGGACTTTTCAATAAATGCTACCAGATAATCTGACATCTACATGGGAAAAATGATTCTAGCACCACTTCATACCTTAAACAAAAAAAATTAAGGTGGATTGACACATAAAGATAATACAGTAAAGCTTCTCAAAGTAAACACAGGAGAATATCTTCATGACCTTAAGGTTTTAAACAAAAGAAACACTAACTATAAAGGAATAGATTGATAAACTGAACTACTCTAAAATTAAGAACATCTGTCCATCAAAAACACCATGAAAAATATGAAGAACAAGTCAGAGGAGGAGATGATATTTTGAAATATATTTTCTTTTCAGTGAATTATTTCTGGATTCTATGAAGAACTCTAAAAATCAACAAAAAGTGAGAAACAACGCAAAAGAAAAATGAGCAAAATGTGCTAACAGACCCTTTACAAAATTGGATAAGCAAAGGACTGTCAAACATGTTGAAAGATGCCATCAGAAAAATTCGCTATCTGGGAAAAGTACAAATTATAACTGTCCACTTAAAAGAATGCCTAGGGGCCGGCTCGATAGCCCAGTGGATAGGGCGTCGGCATACCACATGGGAGGCCCCGGGTTCGATTCCCGGGGACCTCTCCTAGCGGGCAGACCGCCTTGAGAATGGCAAGCCGCCATGGGCGGGCCGGAGCCGCCGTGGGCAGGGCAAGAAGCTGCCACGGACATGGCAAGAGCCGCCACGGGCAGGGAAGGTCGCCCGCGGATGGAGTGCAGCCAGCCACCCGCGAACTGAAAAGCCGGCCGTGAACAGACTCAGAGACCGCCCACAAGCGGGGAAAGCCGCGCCTGTGCAGTGTCCAATCTCGGCGCGTCGCCGCAGCGGGGGGAAGGGGAGATATGTAATAAAATAAATAAATCTTTAAAAAAAAAAAAACAAAAGAATGCCTAAAATAACAAAAAGATGGATGATACCAAATGTTGGCAAGATGGAGGTGCAAATGGAACTCTCTTACACTGTTGGTGGGAGTATAACTTGATGCAAATATTTGAAAAACCGCCAATATATAGTGAAGCTGAACATATACACATCCTTTGAACTAGCAATTCTCCTCCTGGATATGTACCCAACATAAATTTAGACATGTATGACAAAAAGACATATGGATATGAATTGCAGGAGGCTAGTCTGGGTCAGCAATATAAATTTGAGATTCTTCAGTATGTAGTTTACTAGTGCTCTGAGCAAGGATCACCCAGCAAAAGTGTAGAGTAAGAAGCCAAGAGAACCAAAGGCAAAATCTTGAACAACTGTCATTTAAATAGTGGGAAGAAGTGTGAAGAATGCTAAAGATAGCACAGTCAGACTAGTACAGGATGAAAACTGGGAAATAGTGGTGATAGAAAACTAAAATATGAACTGAAAAAGTGATAGTTGACTTTGGCAAGTAGGGACAATTGCAAGAGTAACTTCAGTGACATAATGCAGATAGTAGTCAACTGAGTAGGTTGAAAAAGGAGAAGGAGGTAAGAAAGTGAAAAAATTTTTTTCTAGAAGTTTGGCTATGAATGGAAAGAGGAAAACAAAGTGACAGGTATAGGACTTGGAACAAAGAGAGTGATTTTTAAAAAAAAATTAAACTAGGAGAAACTGAAGTATGCTTATATAGAGAGGAGAAGCAGTCAGTAAAGAGCTTGAAAAGGGAAAATTGGAGGAATAGAGCAAGATCTTGGAAGCAATGTGAATGTCTGGGATCCAAAACACAAGTGAAAATATTGGCTCTCATTATGAGTGGGTCACTTTGTATTACAGGACTGGTATGTGAGAATTCATTCCTGAAATTTCTGTTTTGTCCATGAAATTGTATGGAAGAACATGTGCTGAAAGTGAGAAAGAGAAGACAAAATGACTGGGCTCTGTGTTTCAAAAGAGTGGAAATTTTAGAGCAGCTATGAAGGCAGGTGGGAGACTGAACTGATGAGGCAGTCATAACGGAATTGTTAAGGGACATTAACAAATGATCTTGGAGATCATCCGTTTTCATTAACATCAAACTCCACAGTTTGATGCAGTAGTTTCCTGCAATACTCAGCAGCTCTGAGGATGAGAAAGTGTAATGTGATCCTTGGGGGGATTCAGCTCTCTGGATGGTACAAGAATTTAGGAGATGAGGAGGTTGAAGGCATTATCAAGAGAGTGGTTGAATGGATGCCCCTGGGGGTACAGATGGAAGTGAAGCCAATAAAAACCTTTAGGGAGCAAAGGAAAGGAAGTTGTAGAGAGGACTTGGAGATCAAGATGTGATCAGAGAGGAAGTTGAGTGGGAGTAAGTTGTGAGACAGCAGAAGAGAGAAAGGATGCTGTGGTCAAAGTGTCATCTCTTACAGTTATAGATGTTGAAGATGGAGCTCTTCTAGCTAATTGTACACACCAACAAATGGGCCTAGAGTTGTTGCCAATGTGGAGGTAACATTCTGCAGAACAAATTCCATAGAGGAAATGAGGCTACAGTGAGGAGAGGATCATCCTTGGGGATGCCTAGGTCTCCCCAGAATGAAGGCTGTAGTCAAGGTAGAGGGGAGGATTATGGGCCAGGTGTCAGAATCCCAGTTCTGAGATACCCTGGTGGCTAAGGGTCCTTGGTAGCACTTTCTAGCATGATCAGAAATGAAGCAGGATGATCATAGTGGTTTGGGATTCCCTCCAATATTCTCTACATTTTATATTGCCATGAGGTATTAGGATTGATATTCAGAGTGATGAGCCTAAGGCTAGTGATCAAAGAAAGATTCAATAACTATTCTTCCACCAACAAATTAACAGGGCATAAGTTGGGCTCTCTGATATGTACTGGGAATTCAACAGTAAATATGATTTAGCCCCTGCCCCTTAGGAGCTTATACGGGGTAGATGTACAAACAAAGTATGTTCATTATATTGGATTTGCTATACCAGGGACATGGACAAAGACTTTTTTAAAAATTAGCTTAAAAAATAAGGTTCAAAATAAAACACTTGGGAATTAAATATTAGATGCCCAGAAAATGAAGTTACATAAAAGACCATTCCATTTAAGAAAGTTCAATTATGGATGACATTTCTAAGTGGTAAACTAAACATAGGTGAAAGGATAAAATGTAAATAAATATTTTTTGTATATGCCAAAGAAATGAAGCATCTTGTTTTGGTGGCTATTGGCTATGACCAACAAAATCTGCTGGGACACTACCACAAAGGGTTGCTGAACATTTACATGAGCACAAAGAGTCAGAAATTGAAAGACAGAGTACCCTGCCAGTATAGAAGATTAGGGAAATGAGTGGGCAGAAGGCAAAGGCTGCATTTTTTCTGTCCTATAACCTCTTTCACATTCTTAGATGAGAGCACATTGAAAATCCTCCACCTACATGGTAGAATGCCCACCATAATGGTGTTCAGAATGAAACTGGACTCCAAAGGGTATCTCCACACAAGGAATTATGCCTCCTTGGACATGCACACGTGTGTGTACGTGCACACACACATATATTCAACTCAGGTTGAAGAATTACTTGTTTGATCATTCTTGATTAATATCAACTAAACCATATGTTACATAAATGGGAAGCTTGTTTGGGAAAATAGTTACACAAAGGCCAACCTAATAGCTACAAATCAGCATTGACAGGAGTAGCTGTGATTCCAGGAGGACAGTTAAGATGGAATTTACCACTTTGGTGTGAGTGCATTTAAGGTCAACAAAATCTTTGGCTTTAATTCTGAAGACAACTATTTTCCATTACAGTGTACCTCCAAATTCAGCTTGCCTAGTCTTTGTACCTTTTGGGAATACATCACAGACTACTAAAGTGTTAGTGCTAGAAGGAACTTTGAAAACATCATGTCCTACTCACTTTCTTCTTCTTTTTTTCTTTTCTCTTAAACACTAGGAAAGTTAAATAATTTGCTAGGGACATGCCATGAAATAGGACTAACTTGGTATAGGGGAAGTTATTGATGTAAAAGTAAGTATTACTCTGGTATTAATCAAAAACATGAAAGTCATTATCCTTGAAAAGGATGTGATAAATAAAAGAACACTGGCTGTTTGGGCTTGAAATGTGTATTTATTTTATTTGCACCACAAAATCTCCACTGGAACACTCTGAAATTATGGTTTGGGTTAATTCAGTGTTCTGGTCAACTAAGTGTTTGACCAAAAACACCTTTTGCTTCAATCCTTCATGCTCAAAAGCTTTTCTCAAGAGGCTAAGATACTTTCTGGCCTTCAAAAGGAGAATATGTTGGCTCTAAACAAATTATTTCCTTATGTCTGAAACTGGAAACTATCATTTTGGGGGCCTTCCAGGACCCTCGTGATGTCTTCCTCATCTTGCGGCTGCCTTCTCATCCCAGAAACTCAGTCTACAAATAATGCCCTGGGATCCCCTACTGGATGTAACTTTGCCTCATGAGCCCATGCTCCATCTATGGTTCCCCCAAAATTCAGTTTGTACCTTCTGCCACACTAATTTCCCTAATCTTCTATACTGGCAGGGAAGGCTGTCTTTCAACTTCTAATTCTATGTGCTCATGCAAGTATTCATTAACTCTTCGTGGTGGTGTCCGAACATTCTAATCAATTGAGGATCCATGTGTAAAATAAATGCCCCATGTGATTCTAATGCAGCCAAATCTTGTAGCCAGCATTTAGAACACAGCTTTAGATTGGTTTCTCCCACCATCCATCTTTCCTTAGCAAATAGTAATTGTCTACATTGTTTTAGCACCAGGATGGGTGGCCATGCAATGACACATTCCTACTGCTTATTTACAGCAGGCATATATTCTGATTGATTTATGCCAATGTCTTACTGTTAATTTAATATTTTGAATATTACTTCCTAGTGCTAGGAATATAACAGAGAGAAAACAGACGCATACCCTCCCCTCAGAGGCTTCTAGATTATCAGACAGACAGGCATGTATTCAAACAACTATAATAGAGTATGGGAAAATCAAATATAATGTATTATAGAAACAAAAAAAACAAAAATGAAATAGCAACAAAACAAACAAACAAAAAAACCAGTATGTAAGTTATATCTAACAGATCAGGTCACGAAGGGCCTTATAACATCTGCATGAAAATTTGGACTTGACCCTCACTGGGTTTTAAGCAGGGTAACACAAAAATTAGAATTGCATATTAGAAAGATCACTCTGGCTGAAACATGAAACATCTGCTGCTGCCCCCACCTGGCCAACTTTCACTAGTCAGTTCTGAAAAGCCAGGCTTAATGCCA
>PVKH010023905.1:0-13752 GCA_004027955.1 Chaetophractus vellerosus
CTTTTGCTTGCTGTCTGCTCATTGTTTGCTCATTGTCTTTCTTGTTGTCTGCTCATTGTTTTTGCTAGATATCTGCTCATTGACTGCTTATTGTTTGTTTGTCTTCTTTAGGAGGTACAGGGAACTGAACCTAGGACCTTCCATGTGGGAGGCAGGCACCCAACTGCCTGAGCCACATACATTCCACAAACTTTCCTTGAATGCAGAAATTTGAAAGATAAATCCTTTATTTCGTAGACACCATTGCATTTAGGTGTGGGTTGAGATTTACAAAGCAAATATCTCAGTGAGTCTTGGAGCAGGAAATGCACTTTGTACAACTCTTTGTGAAGCAGTGCTCTCCCTGGAAGATCATTCTTACAGGCTTAACCGTGGTTGCTATTCAGTTTTTTCTTCAGGGCATTAATGGCAGTTTCTTGTGTCTTGTTCTCAGGATCATATTGAAACAGCAGTTAGGATTCTACATTTTAATCTCCCTTTTAAAAATCTTCCTTTCAAATGAATGATTAAAAAGTGAATTTTAAGTGGCTTTGCCAAAAAATTATTCACTTTGACATTGTACATTTTAAAACCATTAAAATATATATGCCCAATTTTTAAAGATTATTTTTTTCCCTAATGAATCACCAGGAGTGAGTAGCAATTAATAAGCACTGAAAGGTTCTACATAACGTCTGATATTCAAACTCCAGGAAGACAGAATGTCACCCAATAAGGCATGTCAGATCTAATTGGGACCTCCTCTAGGAACCGTCATCAACAAATACTATGTGCCCATGATTGTGAAAATTCTAACAGTTCTGGAGCCTCTTAAGGATGAATGACCAATGAAAAATTTTAATTTTCCATTAGAATATTTTATTCATGTAATTATATTAGTAGAAAGCCTCAAACCCAAATTCATCAAGCCCTAGAATTTTGAACCTTAAGTTCAAGAAAGCTAATACAGTATTGGACCCATACTTAATGAGTACAAGCAGATAGTTTTTCAAGGGATAGGTCTCAGTCCAAACCCTATCTAGGGGGAAAAGAGACTAGAGATCCACCTACAGGGTGAACAGTAATTCATGAGAGGCATGGTTTATTAAAAACATATATTCTGTGCTTCTTGAAAAATCTGCTTTGAGTACAAAAGCTTAATTTTTCAAATTACTACATTATTCATCAAATATTTCTCCAACTGCTGACCTGAAAATGTCTGCTTGCATTGACATTTTTAGAAATGGAAAATAAAAAATTCTGTTTTCCCTGACTTTTTAAATAGGTAAATTACCTTTGATTCTTTTCTCCTTTTCTCAACAATGTTTAAGGGGAAATTAAAATTTGTTTTAAATTATTATTAAGATTAAATACCGATTTGTATTTTAATAGTGAAATTTCCATTATTAAGGCAAAAACTTGATACAATATGTCCTCATCAAGTACTTTATGGTTTTCATAAACATTTATAGAGAATTAAAGTCAATTTACTTCTTAGTGTAAGTCTTCTAAAACCAAAGAGGTTAAATTTCAAATGTCCATACCACCAAGATTACTACACTCTGAAAATACATCATGTGAAAATGTGAAGAGTAAAAGTAAATTATTGAAGTGAAAGAAGTGGAATCGTTACATTTTAGGGGCTAAATTGTCTTAGTGATAATTTCGTCATAATGCAGATGAAAAAAACTAAGACATATTCTTGTCCAAGGTTAAACAACAAATTATTAGCAGGACTGGGACTCAAACCTTAATTCTTTCTTTGGTGCTCTGCTGAAAATGTTCATTTAGTGGGCAAAAATGTATTTCAAAGTTTCTTTTTAAAAGGTAGCTTTAGCTAAGAATCTCATTGTACAAGAATCACAATTGGTTGCTAAAACTAGTGAATAAAGTTTTGTAGAAAATGGTGTCCATACAAATGACTTATTAATTTTAAAGGAGATGTAGTAACTTGAAATGGAGAGACTGGCCAACACCGCTTCAACCAAGTGATCAAAGTTAACATCACCAAAATTGAGACCAACTAAGGGGATGCATTGAAAAAGCATAATTTCTGTGGTATGTCAAAAGTACTTATCCTCAAGCTGATGATAAGAAAACATCAAATAAACTCAAATTAAGGAACATTAAACAAAATAACTGGCCTGGACTCTACAGGAAAGTCAAGATTATGAAAGACTGAGAAATGTTATAGATTAAAAGAGAATAAAGGGACATGATAACTGAAAACAGTGTGAGATCCTGGACTAGATATTAAACGGAAGAAAAAACGAAATGGAAATTGCTGGGAAAATTGGCAAAATTTCGTCAACTGTGAATTAGATATCAGTATTGTATCAATATTAAATTGCCTGATTTCATAATTGTTGTATGGTAATGTAAAAGATTGCCATTTTCTTTAAATAAATATTGAAGTATAATATCTATAACTTACTCTCAAATAGTGCAAAAGAATTCATAGAAAGAAAAAGTCTGACAAAATATTAGCAATTGATCACCTGAGTCAACTGTATATGAGAGTCCTTTTTTATTTTTATTTTTTTGTAAATTTGAATTTAACATAAAATTACACAAAGGAATCTCATTTTATACATAAAATAAAGTTAATTTTAGGTAAATATAGAGTTCTTGTTTATTTATATTCTAATGTATGTTTCAGGGCTCTTGTAAATATTTGTCCTCAAGGACAAAGTTTTTAAAACTATACCTCCATGTTGTAAATAAACATCATTCCATTTCTGCTTTAGAATGCTCAAAGCTACAGAAAATCTGTGACATAAGATCGAAATTTTAATGACAATTATAAATTGAGACAGACTATATTCCTCAGCTCTCCAAAAGATGAAATTTAAAACTAAATTCTTGTTAATGTCTTCATCAAACTAAAGAGGATAAGGATCAACAGAGCTTAAAATTCATATCATCTTTGTTCGAGCTCCCCTCAGTGGCTTTATCTAGAATTTCACTTGGCAAATACAGAAGCAGCCCTGAATGAATGTCCCCGCAAAATTTCACTATACAGAGAAAGTAGAAACAAGACTTACCCTAGCACCATGAAAGATACAGAATTGCAACTCTTCAGGATCCTTTTTGTATACTCCTAAAATGTTAAAACCTAGGCTACTTAGGACAGTATGAAGTATACAGAAACTTCAAGTTAACCAAACATGATCAGTCTTTTCACATCAGAACTATAAAAACAAAGCTATTTATTTGTTTTAAAGATAGAACTTTCATTGAGAGACTAAAGCTGGACTATAAAAGCTAATGGACAAATATTGTTGTACATTATGAGATTTTTCTTTCCAGTGTTTTCATAGGAAATATGTATTTGGGGGCTCAAGTGCAAGTATAATTCATAACAATATGTATTCGTGTTCTCTAATTTCAGTAATTGATGTTGCAATTAACTTGCTTATGTATTCAGAAATGTACAAGATAGCAAAGTCAATATAAATGTATGGAAAGATGCTGAATTTCTATTTTGAATACACAAATATTATGTTTGAATTAGAGGCAGTTTTTTAGTACTTGATCTATAAGACAGAAGGAAGGTGAAGTAGAAAAATTAATTAGGAGATCAACCAAATAAAGAGGATTTTAAAATATCTCATATGGTAACAGGCGTTGTGTGAGGACATGTATGTGCATATTGTGTGGGTGTGCCTAGCACTCCTTTCTTCCCCTGGAAAGAGTTTTCCTCTACTTGGGGAAATTACTTGAACACCCAGCTTCCAGGTGTGTTTCAAATGGGTAGTCATGTTGTCTGCTTTCCTGGCCACAGGGATTGGCAGGCTTCTGACACAGGGTGGTAGCCAGCCTCCACCTTGTCCTCAATGAGTCCTGCTTCCTGGTTTCCAAATCCTAACACAACATATGAGGGTTGGTCAGTGTGACCAACAAAATATTGCTAAAGGGATTATATGCCACTGTCAAGATTAGGTTATAAAAGGCATGTTGGCTCCCATCTCAGTCCTTCTCCTTTCCTCTTCTTTTCTCTCCCTCTCTCTGTCTCTCTGCTTGGCTCATCACTTCGGTAAGGCAACAGCAAAGTTGTGAGCAGCCCTATGCAGAGGTCAATGGTGAGAAACAGAAGATTCTTTTATCCAGTGTCATTCTTGACTGCCACCTCCATGGTTTGAGGCTGAAACGTGCTCTCACTTTCTTTGTCTATAGAAACCACACCTGTTGAAATCTTAATATTTCCATTCTCAGATCAAATACCATCTCTATATTGAAGCCACCAGATTCTGTGGACATATATGGCTCAATAATATTTCTAATCTCTCTGATATTCTAATTTTTACAGTGGAATTTTTTACTTAAGTCAAAACTGGGATACCTTTGATCATTCTGTGACCCCTCACACCACCTTCAGGTCTAAATAGAACCTAAAAGGGAAAGGGAGATAATAAAAAAAGAGTATTACTAAAATGCTTTCACATTCTCTTTTTATCCTTCCCTTTCTATCCATTTACACTAACAAATATACTTAAAATATATTTGAATATATGGACCTACTAATAGAGTATTTTTACAAATCAAAAAAAAAAAGATAAAATGAAGTCTTTTTTACATGGCCATTTCTGTGTGCTGGATACAGGCTACCAGTCTGGAAGAGGGGAGGTAGTGGTACAGAAATTCCCTGCCAGTCTTCAGCTGCATAAATCACACATGTTGAAACCTATCTCTTTTTCCAGCTGCAGATTAAGTGCCATCTAGATTGGGAAGTGCCCCACAGCCATACAAATGGAATGAATTGGTTTCTACCATATTTTAACCCTTGTATTGTGTAATGAGTTGTATACCTGTAGGTCTTCCTAACTGTTTATTTTAAGCTCTTTGAAGTCAAGGAAAATTATTTTTTCCCCTACAGGAGAGATCTTCAAAGTGTGCTAGCTACGCAAACTGATATTTGTCTGTAAAGAGTTACTCCTGGACCACGGTGAGATAAATAAATAAATTGAATAGGAACATTTAAAATTTCTATAATAGCAATTTAACTTTGCTGTGGTATCCAAGCAAGAAATCAGTAAAACTGATTTTTGAAATCTGTTTGAAAATAATATAGACCAATTTGAGTGTTGTAAAATTCGTGGGGTATGTGCCCTAGTGATACTCAGTGATACAATGTTATAATATTTTAAGGTTAGTTTCCCACCAGTATCCCAATAATAAAAAATAATCTAAGCATATGTAAGCATTTATTTATTTTTATAACTTGTTATTTTTACAATTATATACATTTTTATTCAATCCTATCTTTTAAATTTATGTTTAACATTATCTTCTAAATCAGAAAAGTAGATTTGTATTATTTACATTCAACTGTAGTATACCCATAGTTAAACAATCTTCAAAGACATTTAGCTTATTAAGAAATGATATACTTTTATTAAAATCAGCAGTATTAGCACTCTACTAAATGATGATAATAGAAGTGACTCACAAGCATAAAAATAAAGTTCACACTCTTTTAACTCAAGAGTATGATTCCTCATATATTGATTTAAGTTCAGTAACTATATTTGGTTATAATATGTTACATAACAGATTGTTATCTTCAGAAATGTACTGTCTAGTTAAGCAATGAAACTGTCACAACTTAAGTCAGATGTTCATATAAAACATAAAGAAATATGATAAATCAAAAAAGGGAGCAGATGTGGCCCAAGCAGTTGAGAGCCCACCTCCAACATGGGAGGTCCTGGGTTCAATTCCTGGTACCTCCTGAAAAAACAAAACTATAAAACAACAAACAACAAGCAAAACAAACAGTAAAGCCAACTCAGGGAAGTCAATGTGGCTCAGTTGCTGAGCGCCGACTTCCCACGTATGAGGTCTCAGGTTCAATCCCTGGCCCCTGATACCTGAAAAAAAAAAAAAAGGAATTCATTAAAAGAAAAATAATGTTATTCTTTGATGTCTTTTCTAGGCATAATTTTGGATTTCTAAGATCAAAAATGCCATCTACAATCACTAAGATTTTAGTGAAAGACAATCATTAGGAAGGCTAAAATTTAAAAGATTGACTAACGCCAGGTGTTGATAAGATGTGGAGCAACTTAACCTGCCATATGCTGCTAGTTTGAATGTAAATTATGGCAATCACTTTGGAATATATTCTGGCAGTTTCTTAAAAAGTTAAATGTACACCTACCATGTCACCCAGCCATTCCACTCCAGGAGAAATTAAAGCATATGTCCACATGTCTACCCAAAGCCTTATACAAATGTTCATGTCAGCTTTATTTGTAATAGTCAAAATCTTAACCCTAATGGGCATCATCAGAAGAATGGTTAAACTGTAAAATGTCTAACATAAAATAAAATACTAAGCCTCAATAAAAAGGAATTTTCTAGTGATGCATGCAACAACATACATCTATCTCAAAACCATTATTCTGAGTGATAGAAACTGGACAAAAGAAGGGTAAATACTTTATAAATTCATTCAGAAAAGTCAAACTAAACCAGCAATATAAATTCATTAAGTCTGACGGATGGAAAGATGATAAAGATTAGATAGATAGAGAGATAGATAGATTTGATTAATATGTTTTTAGCTCTGTACTCTTAAAAGACCTAGATACAATGATTAGCCCTTTATAAATGAAGGGCTAGTAAATTAGTTTGTAAAATATCATTTCTCATCTAAATTGACAGGGCTCTTGAAGAAACTGATAATTCCAGGTCTGTGGAAAGAAATGTGCAAGATGATCCTGGAATATCTTGTCATACCAGATCAAGAAGGAGCTATCAGCTATTTAGAATTACTAGATTTGCTAAATTACAGAGGCTTCTGCTGTCAAAAATGGAATAATTTGAGCTTCAACAACAAGAACAACTGCAATGTATTGATACTTATCAAATATGTTTAAATCCATGAGCCCATTTTATTTATTTATTTATTTATTTATCTATTTATTATTTTTTAGGAGATACTGGGGATTGAATCTGGGACCTTGTACATGGGAAGCAGTTGCTTAAACCACTGAGCTATAGCTGCTCCCTTCCATATTATTTTTATGAAAAAATGTAACGATCAGCTCCCAGAGATAATGTGGAATCATTTCATCACTTTGAAAACTGATAAATAATAGGAATGAGTCAAGTATTTAATACCCCCTTCTACAATGAATTAATAAATCTGGGTATTGAGCATCAATAGCTGTTAACATTACAAATAGAGAAACAGCATGTATTTTGTCTCCTACAATCTTATCCAATGCCACTTTTAGTTCTCCAAAAGGATAGAACCTGAGTCTAATTAAACTTTTGGATCCAGCTAGTAATTTTCACATACCACAGAGTTCGGGGGCAAAATCCAGACAGTGGTAAACTCTCTAGGTCACCCAAGTTCTTCAAGATATAAATTGAAAGGAAAAAAAAGTTGGGGCCGACTGGATAGCCCAGTGGATAGGGCGTCGGCATACCACATGGGAGGCCCCAGGTTCGGTTCCCGGGGACCTCTCCTAGGAGGCAGACCGCCTTGAGAATGGCAAGCCGCCATGGGCAGGCCAGAGCCGCCGTGGGCAGGGCAAAAAGCTGCCACGGACAGGCAAAAGCCGCCACGGGCAGGGCAGGTCGCCCGCGAATGGAGCGTAGCCAGCCACCCGCGAACTGAAAAGCCGGCCGTGATGGAAGCAGAAGCCACCCACAAGCGGGGAAAGCCGCGCCTGCGCAGTGACCAAGTCTCGGCGCGTCGCCCCAGCGTGGGGGAAGGGGAGATATGTAATAAAATAAATAAATCTTTAAAAAAAAAAAATGAAAGGAAAAAAAGAAAAAGAAACAGGTAAAGGATAGATTGAATTAGACTTAAATATATATATATATATAATTTTTAATGGACATGATTAAGCTATATTACTTAGGGATATTCATTTGCATCATAAAAATAAAGAAAAAATTAAAGCACAAAGAAGTAATTATAAGAATCCAGGATATAGTTGTTTTTGGAAGAAAGGAGGGATTGATTCACTATGGGACAGAGACATTTGGAAGTGCTTGTGGGATGGTTGGCAATGTTTTGTTTTGGTAGCTGATGATTGGCCTGATAATAACTCTTTGAACTGTACATATGTTCTGTGCATTTTTCTGGCTGTTTCCTTTTATAATAAAACTATTTAAAAAGAAGAAGGAGGAAGAAAAGGAGGTGGATAGGGAGAAGTAAAAGGAGATGAAAAGGAAAGGAAAAGAAGGAAAGAAGATCCATACCTAGGAGATTTATGGAACCAGAATCCATTTTTTTCATCAAAATTTAATTTAAAATTAAACTATAATTTTACACATTAACTTAATGAATTGGCTACTATTGAAGAACTGAAGATGAGTTTTGAAATAGCATCACTTTTTTTCATTTTGGAAAAAAGTGAAAAGTAAATAGCTTTATGCAATTACTTTTTAAATATTTAACTTTACTCTTTTTATTTTTATTTAATTTTTCTTTATTTTTAAAGGAGCTTTAGATTACATAAATTTTACATAGAAAATATAGAGGATTCCCATATACCTCACCCCGTCCCCTTCCCACACTTTCCCCCATTAACAACATTTTTCATTAGTGTGGTACATTTCTTACAATTGATGAGCACATATTGAAGAATTGCTTCTAAGCATGGTCTATAGTTTACACTATGTTTTACACTTTGCACCACACAATTTTTTAGGCTTTGACAAAATATATAACGCCTTGTATTTGTCATTGCAATATCATGCAGAATAATTCCAATGTCCCCAAAATGTCCCTTACTACACTATTCTTCCCTCTCCCTCCCTTCAATGGTGACCACTGTTTTTATATCAATGTTACAAGTTTTTCCATAACTAGAATAATAATGTCTACTTTAGCCCAAAGTTGCATACCCCCTTATGTTTATACAGTATTAATTTAAGACTCTTCTTCAATTACTAGCTGCATACTTCTATAAGACTTCTTTCTCTCCTCAGTTATTAAAATAAAATGTAAAAATAGTTTATGTATATTTGTATTCATGATGTATGCATCATTGTCACCAATCTAACTTAAATTAGATAAATTAACAAAGAGCAATCTTATTTGATATATGAAATGTTGTAAATATTGATATGATGTGTTCATTCAGGTTGTTTATATAGGCATTTGGGGAAATTACTATTTCCTCATTTTTTGTTTCATTATGTTTGTAGAACAACAAAAGTTATATTTGCTGAGAGAAAATATTATGTCTGTTTATCTAAAAATAAAATATTTAGGCTTGCATTACATATGATTTTGCTTTTTATTTCATTTTTCTAGCAACCCACTTTTATTGTTTTTTAAAAGAATATTGCTCTGCAATGAACTGGAAATTAAACACCTATTCCTTCACCATATATGATTTGAGAAGTATTGCCTTTTAGCACTTAGCCAATCATCTTTCACTTAATTTGTAATTAATATATGAAATTGTTTTTTTTAAATTCAACTCACCATATCTTATTGTTTAGCATTGCATATAAAATCTCAAAGTTTCCTCACCTCACATTTTTATTTTTACTATGTAATAATACTTCGCTACAGAGTATACTTAGCTAATAATTCAATGGAATTCAGTTCAGTTATACCAAATTCCTGCTATGCGAAACATACTAAACAAAGCACAGAAGGGATCATTAATAAATTGCCTCAAGCCTTAAATAGCTTACAGTTGAACATGGAGAATAAGAAAATACATAAATTACTTTGAAATAAATGCAAATAGAATGTGTGGCAAGCATTGTACTACATAGGGAGAATATTTTGTTCAAGAGATCAAGAAACAGCAATTAAACTGAAGAGAATTTTGAAAAGTATTGATGAGGAGAAAGGTAGATCAAAGAACATGAAGAAAAGGATTAAATGAAAATGAACTGTGCTATGTTTTATTAAAATATAGAGTACTTGAGTTTAATGGAAGCATTGACTTAATAGAAAGTAATATTTGGAAGACACATCATGGAGGACTTTAAATCCTAAGGTTAAACAGCATGTATATTCTTTCAAAAACTTATTTATTCTCTCAATAACCACTGTATTGTTACACAGGTCAGAGTCATGAACTAGATGCTAAGATACTGGGGAAGGGGAGAGGAAAGAAAGGGGAAGGGGAGGTGATAATGAGATGAAAAATACAAAGGTAATAAAAGAAAATTCTTGCCAAAAAATAATTTATAGCACTTGGTTATTAATTCTATGAGATTATGAATCATAAGTTCTATGAGACCAAAGATGAAAAAAATCTGTATTTAAACTTTGATTCGGGGCCCAAAAGATGGGTAAGAGAAAAGCAAACAGAGCAAGAAAAAGAGTATTATAACCATTGTTGTGGAGGCATTGACCTATGGATGATCTGGGGTAAGGGAGAAGGAAAAACAGGTGAAATAGGGGGCATTTTGGGGACTTGGGAATATTCTGAATGACATTACAATGACAGACACAAGCCATTATATATCTGGCCATAACCTATAGAGTCGAATGGGAGAGAGGGTAAACTATAATGTAAACTATAATCCATGCTTAGTGGCAATGCTCCAAAAATGTTTTATCAATTGCAACGAATGTACCACACTAATGGAAGATGTTGCTAACGTGGGAAAATGTGGGAGGGGTGGGGAGCGGGGTATATGGGAATCCCCCATATATTCTCCGTAACACTTATGTAATCGAAGTTTCTTTTAAAAAATAAATATAGTGGGAGAAAAAGAGTATTATAGGCCAAGGGGAAAGCATTTATTTATCCATATATTTAGCATTTATGGAATGCCTACTAATTTTTAGATTTCTAATACTTTACAACTTTATACAAAAAGGAAACATATAGTTCATAATCTTTTGTGCCTGACTTCTTTCATTCAACATTAAGTTTGTGAGAATCATCTATGTTACGGTGTAAAACTGCAGTTTATTTCCATTGCTGAATGGCATTCCTTTGCATGAATATGCCACAATGTCTCTACTCATTGTACCTCTGTTTGTCAGTGGACAATGACTAATGCTGCAATGAACATTCTTGTAATGTCTTTTGGTATACATTTGCATGAATTTCTGTTGTGTATTCCTGGGACAAAAGTCATGTATGGGGAACGGATGTGGCCTAAATGGTTGTGTGTCCCTCTGCCATATGGAGGGACCTGGGTTCAATCCCCGGGACTTCCTGGTAAAATTAAATATACTCGTAGGCCCCTGCACGTGGGCGAGCCACGCAGCAAGGAGATGAATAACAGGAGAGAGACAAAGGGGAAAAGCCAAGATGAGATGCGCCAAAAATCCAGGAACTGCAGTGGTGCAGGTGGCAGAACGCCTCTCTCTCACAGCGAAGGATGGAATCCCGGTGGACTGGAAGAGAAGGATGAGAAGAGAAGGCAGGAAACAGACAGAGAATTGCCCAGCAAATGGACACAAAACCGCAAAATTGGGGGGGGGGGGTTGGAGGGTGTTCAAAATGGATTGAAGTAAATAAATAAATAAATCTTTTTTAAAAAAGTCATGCATGTTGGAAAGTGTAACTCTGCTTAATAATACCAATTTTTTTGCCAAAATTCCATTAATTTATATTCCCACCATCAACATATGAGAGTTCTCATTCCTCTAAGTCCCCACTGACATTTAATGTGGTCATTTTGTTTAATTTAAGCAGTTTTCATGGGTGAATACTAAGGTTTCATTGTGATTTCATTTGTATTTTCCTGGTTATTAATAATAAAAAGTTGATTACTTAAAAAATTATCATTAGTCATTTGGATTCCTTCTTATCAGAAAGAAAAGATGGTAAAAGATTATTTGGGGTTGCAATAAAACTAATGAGCTTCGTTTGAAAGGCACCTATTTGAGTTTGCTAGTGGAAAATGCAGGTGAAGATGTCCAACAATTTAGAAACTTGATCAAAGCTTAGGAGAAAAGGTAAAAATGACTCTTAAATCTCAAAGGAGGAGAAAAAATGTCCAAGAACACAACTGAGGAGATGTTAGAACAGAAATATTGTTTTTTTGGTTTTGGGTTTTTTTTTTTTTTTAGGCCATTAAAAAGAATTTATTGAGAAATGGGGGGAAAGAACAGAGTTTGCTGAGAAATGAGAGAGGATGGAAATATGTCCCGAGATTTGATGTGGGCTCCTCTAGGCAGAGAGAGTGATTTGGCTTGTGTGGTTGCCTTTATTAAGCTATTAATTACTCCTCCCCTTGCCAATCCTAAGGGGAGGGGCCCCAGCTGTTATTGGTTACCCCACCAATGGTGAGGCCTTTTGTGTGGGGTTATCTGAGACCAATGGAGAGGCGTGTTTGGAATTATCTGGAGCCTCGCCTTGGCCCTGGAAATAGTCCCAACTGGGACCTCATGGTTCAGGTCTCAGTGGGCTCTCGCTGACCCCTTTTTGGGCATGCATACCACCATCAGCTTTATCCTTTAAATGGAGCCATGTATCTTCAAAATTCTAAGTTTATTTCTTCCAGAACCAATGGCTTCCAGAACAAAATATTAGTCATGTGAGGATTTCATCCAGTTTCAACCACTGTGTCAGACCTGTTTTTCCTGGACCTCAATAGAATAGCCAGAGAGGTTTATGCCCTGTCAGGCAGGGACTACTACCCTAACCAGCAGGAGGTAACTACAGAAGAATGACCATCACCCCTCAGCATCCCCTTAAGAATAAGGGTGTGAACTCTCTGAGGGGGGATTAGAAGCACGTTAGTACAGGGAAACAAGAAGAAGAAATATGTTTTTAGGATGAGATCAAAGGAGGATACCAGGGACAGATTTTGTGATAGAAAATATATTGATGGAGTTATCATTAAATGGCCTCCATCTTATCAGAAAGGAAATTGTTGTGGCTCCATAACTACTGCTGAAACTGTTTGCCAGGAGAATCATTTCTCTGTTATTATATCTGTCAAAGGAAACTTAATTTCTTCTAGGTTATAGTCCCTGAAAGCTTGTAGCTCTAAGTCTTTTTCTATTGCTATAAATCTAATCTTTCTTGAGGTAAAGTCTGTCTACTCAGCTGCTACTTTCTAGATCTTTTGCAATTACTCTGACCTCCCAGGCCCTTGGAGCTCCAAACATCTATGAACTATGAAATAATTCCCTTCTGTGAAATAATCCTTTCCAACACAGATTTTGTAGACTTATCTTGTCTTCCCCAAATTTTCTACATAGATTCTTGCAGTGCCTGTGCATGCATTATCCAGTACATTCTGCAAAAGACCTTGTAAAAGAAAAAAAGAACTGCATTAAACCTAAATTGATAAATAGCTCTTTGGTAGTGATATAACTTTAATCTCCCCCAAAGTATTATAGTACACACAACTTCTCTGGAAAAAAATATTGGTTTTCTCTAAATTCAGAATGACACCTCTCTGGAAAAAATATTGGTTTTCTCTAAATTGAGAATGACACCTCCTATTTAGATTGAGACAAACGTGTCTATGTCTTTGAAATAACTGTAGGGTTTTCTCTTGTTATTTTTTCTCCCTCCAAACAGCGCTATGATGCAAAATTAAGAGTAAAAAGGAATAAACGAAAAAAAAGTATGTAAAATATAGAAATGCACTACATAAACTTATAAAATGAGACAAGAAGGACACATGGAAAAAAGAAAACCTGATTTGTTGCAAGGGTAGGGTTATGAGTGAATATTTTCTTTTGAATATTTAGAAACTAACAATACCAAAAATGTTACTCATATGGTAAAAATGTATTGCCTGATTTTAAACTCAAGCTAAGAATTATCTTCAGAGTTTTAGGATTAGACTGTATGATGTTTTGTATGTTTGTTTTGT
>PVKH010023906.1:0-13747 GCA_004027955.1 Chaetophractus vellerosus
AATCCCTAAAAGAGAGATCATGTTTGTAAACTAATCTATTCCTCCAGGTGATACCCTTTGATTGTATTAGATTCAGCTGAGATGTCTTTGATTAGATTACGTGAGGATTAGGGCTTTGATTCGACCACGTCAGTAGGACATGACTCTGGTTGAGTCCTCGTCCCTTTGGTGGGCTACATAAACAGACACCCACTCAAGAAGACACAGAAGAAGATACACGGGAAGAGAGAGCGCTCCATAGATGCCAGAAGAGAGAACTCTGTCAGCTAAACCCCGGGGTGAGAGGAGCATTCGCCTGATAGTTTGCAGCTGAAAAGCCCCGAGAGACACGCCCTATGGCAGCCTACAGCGGAGATAGGAAGAAGCTGGGCCCATGGAGCCCTGAGAGGAGGAAGAAGGAAGGAGAGACCAGGCAGAGAGCCCCACCATCTTGCTTCAACATGTGGCAACAGACTTTGGTGAGAAAGCAGCCTTGAGCCGGACTCTTTAGGGTCTTGTCACTATAAGCTTTTACCCCAAATAAATACCCTTTATAAAAGCTAACAGGTTTCTGGTACTTTGCATCAGCACCCCTTTGGCTAACTAATATACCAGGAAAACAAAGAGCTGTACAAGGAAGAACACAGTTATTTAATGCTCTGAAACTCAGGAGTAAGCAACCTCTGCACTGAGACAAGAACGAAGACACTGAGCACTCAAATGGCCACATAAGGGCACCCAGGAATTGGCAATGTGTGTCTGAGTGTGTGTGTTTGGGGGGCTGGGGGAGGGAGAGCTAAATCATTGTGCAGAGTGGAAAACACAACATGAAATCTTAAAAGCAAAGACAACGCTGGCTATCAAAAATGGCTATCAAGAACGACCATGCATGCCAGGAGAGAAGAGAAGGCCTGGGAACCTGGCAGGAGGCAGGAGGCAGGCAGGGCTCCGCTGCCTTGTGTTCCCTGCATGCTACTACTGGACTTTTAAAATTAGGAATGTGGAATTCTTTGATAAAATTAGAAAAAAACAGCACAGCAAACCCCAAAAAGCACTGCCTTTCAATGATGGGTGCTAGCCACACTGGCTAAACAATCAACGACATTCTGGGTCTGAGCATCTCATCTGCCCCACACCTGCCTCCCTCACTGACCCAGCCCTCTGCCTCGACTACGGAGGCTCACATGGTGGCCACTTCAAGGCACTCTTTAAACTAGCCATGGATAGGGCAGACACTGTGTAAGAGGAAGGCTAAGCAAATAAATCCTTACGGGTCTTACTGACCCAAAAGTCACAATTTACGTTATATGCTAAAAACAATTGCTTTGAATTGTAAAATTCTATTCAAATCCACTGGTGATTTAGTGGCACTAATGAGACTGTGTGCCCAAGACACCTGACAAGCAGCACCACTGAAGGTCACCACCAACACGGTGGCTCACGCCGAGGACTAAAGCATCCCAGCTAGGCTGACTGATGGGGCGATACAACCGCACAGGCTAAACAGTTTCTACGCTCTCCGTTTTGAATGGAAAAAGAAAACAAATGATTAGAACAGAAAGAGAAAACGTAGGCTTGAGCTTCTTGCACGGCTCCTGAGGCCCAGACCCACAGCCACCTCCCTGGGGGTCCACCCAGCACCGCTGCCCCGGCCACGGCGCCTGGCGCCCACCTCACAGCTGCAGCCGCCCCGGCGAAAGCCCTGGAAGGAGAGCACTCTCCACCCGGAGCAGCGGGGCACTGCGGAAGCCTCCGGTGAGGCGGGGGCAGGAGGGCTCCGGGGGAGCAGCCCGTTCAGGCGCAGGCAGCCGGCCTCGCTCTGAGGTGGTGGCTCGGCCCTGCCTCGACGGTCTTCTTTGTGTCTCCTGCTTCCCAGCTGCAATTCTGCTGACATCTCACCAAGGCACCTGCTCATTTCTCAACTGCTTACATACTTATCTTTCCCGGTAAAAGCTGAAGTTCAACTTACACATAAACAAGAACACACAAACTTGCAGCCCTCCGCCTGCACACACACCCACCACCGCACGTTCAGGTTACAGCCTTCCCATCGGGTGAGGACGGGAGCGTTGGAATGGGCAGTGGAAATCCAGGGAAAAATTTGGCAGGAAGCCACTGAGCGCTCTCTCCAGCCGGGCTCTGCGCTGAGCCTGCAGGGAGCCAGAACGAGGCGCGTGCAGCCCAGAGCGGGAAGCACAAAGTGAGAGGACTGCTGTGTCGCAGGACAGGCGAAGGGAGCGGGTGCTGGCAGGACAGAGCAAGGGCCCTGAGGGGCCCTGAGAGGCGGGGGGCTTCCTTAAGAGTCCTAAAGTGAGATCAGGTGAGGGGCAGTGGTGGCCAGTGTTCAAAAAAATCCTGGTGAGGAGGAGAGAACCGCACACACACCTGGGCCAGCCACATGCACCAGGGACCGGAGAGCGAAGGGGCGAGTTCTTTAAAACTCACATTGTGGAGTCACAGAAGTTGAAAAGCAAAAGCAAAGCAAAGCAGGCAGCCTGCCGTGGGCTGCTTGCGGGAGGCTGCCGAAGGCCCCCGCGGATGAAGGCCACTCTGGGGGCGGCAGGTGGCTCCCTGGAACAACGTAAGCTCACCCTGTGCCTTCCAGCGGGCAAGGGCACGTCCGTGGCCAATCAGGCTCGCCTCCCCCCAGCCGTGCTGCCGTGTGCGTGGGGGCCTTGAGGCCCTCAGCTGGGACTGATGCCCAAGGCTCCGGGGAGACGTCCACAGCACAGTCACAGAATGTGGGCGTCGACAGGATGGGAGTACTTTAAAAGGTGCCTCAGTGCCCTGGCCCCTCGCACAGTGGGCGTCCTCCCGCCCGGGACGCCCCCCCACCCCCCCGCCCCAGCCTGGCCAGCACCTCACCTTGATGTGCTCGTGGAGCTGAGCCTCGTGCTGCCGGGAGAGCTGCTCGTGCTGCCTCTGGAACTCAGCAATGAGGATCTGTCGCTGGATCTGCTGTTTCTGCTTGAGGGCCAGGAGCTCCTGCTGCAGCTGCTGCTCGCGGAGGGTGGGCTCCGCCACTGGCAGCGAGAACGGGTGGTCCAGGCGGAGGTCCATGGGCACCGCCGAGGGCGGGACTTGCAGAGGCAGCGCTGCAGCCACTTCCACTGGGGAGAGAGCAAGGCACAGGAGAGCGGGTCACTGCCAGCGCCGGGCCCTCTGCCCGCCTGCCTCCCTCCCGAGGGGGCCCAGGGCTGAAGGACTCTGCGTTTCCCAAGCCTCTTTCCCCACCATGGCCCAAGGGGCTCCACATGCACAACATCCTCAGGCAAGACTCAAAGGCTACCACAGGGCTCCATTTCCCAGGTACAAAACCCCCAACACGTGGGAAGGTCACGCCAGGACACACGTGCACGGACCCTCTTCCCTGCACCTCCCACCCCCCGAGAGGGAAGCCTGGCTCTCTTAAAGGACACCCGAGCGGCTCCATGGCCTTCCTGACATCGTTTCTGAAAGTTAACAGAAAAAAATAAAGAAAAGGCTCCATTTAACCAAGCGAAAGAGCTAGAGACCAGCACAAAGGTGCACCACCCAGCCTGTTCTTTTCTTCTTAATGAAACACTAAAATGTTGCGTGTCTCAACCGCGAGAACAGCACATGCCACACAAGTGGTCCGGATCAAGCGAAGCCCCAGAGCCTGTTTCCACGGTGAGATCAGTGCCCTCTAGGAAAACACGTTTACCCAGCCATGTGCTCGGGCAGCCTGCACGGCGCGCTCCCCGGGGCTCCGGGCTGTGGTGCTTCACAGAGACTAGCAGAAACACCCCAAAGGGGCTGATTAGAAACAGAAGCTACAAACCAACCCCAAAGCAGAGTGAGAAAACCATGCAGAGAGGAAGGCATGCTTTAAATTCTGAATTCTCACAAAGTAGCCCCACGGGTATACAGCTTTTATGACAGATTTACCCTTTGAAAGCGCACGTAGGTGCCTGCAGGCTCTCACTCTGAGGCCATGCTGCTTCTCACAGGCCCAGGGACCTAACTGGAACCTCCACGACTGATGGCTCATGTGTCAAGCCCTCTGGCTCTGCTGAGAGAACCACGTCAAGACCTTACAGCCGGTGCAGCCACCTGCTCCCCAACAGGTCCCCGCCTGCCCTAGTCTCTTCGTCAGACCCAGGAGGACCTGTGGGAGGAGGCTTGAGCCTCCCATCTCCGAGGGCTTCAGACTGAGAGGGTGGCAGGCTGTGGAGGGCCAGGGAGGCCCAGGCTCCTCACAGGGCCCTGGGGCCAACTGCTCACGGCTCCCCTATGGCTGGATCATGCTTTGTGCTTGACCTTGCCTGAGAGTGGCCCCAGAGCCCTGGGACCTGACCCCCGTAGACAGTTCCACCTTCCCTGTACAAGGGCACTTCTGAGGTAACCACTCAGGGAGTGGACCTGCTCCCGGGAGGCATTTTCCCGACAAGGCAAGGCTGGTGAGAGCTGATGGCGGGCAGCAGACACCGGCCTTGGCCCAATGCCAGGGTCCTACCTCCAGCACTGCTGCTGGGGAGCTACAAGCTACCAGCCCATCACCTGGACCCTCTTAGCATCTACACTGTGGCTGAAACGTGATCATGCGGTCTGCGGGCACGGCTTCTATCGGTAGTGCCCGCACAGAGCGGGTGGACAGAGCGGGTGGCTGGGGGCGGCGGCCCTCGTGCCCAGACGGAGCGGATGGCCAGGGGCGGCGGCCCTCGTGCCCAGGACGGAGCGGGTGGCCGGGGGCGGCGGCCCTCGTGCCCAGGACGGAGAGGGTGGCCGGGGGCGGCGGCCCTCGTGCCCATGCCGGGATAAAACAGCACCTCAGGCGCAGTGGCTCTTGGGTTCTCTGACTGAACTCTGTGTACTTCCCAAGCCCCAGACTCCTGTGGGGAACCCCTGGCTTCTAACCTGGCAGGCTGCCCCACCCCGCCACTCCTGCTAAGACTGAATTTTCTCTGGCTAGGTCAACAAAGGTGAGGACAGAGGAAAGGTGACTTGACTGGTAAGGAGATTCAGCCCAAGTTCATCTATCTCACGGTGGCGGAGGTTATGCTTCCTGCTATCACAAATACGATGATGCAAAATGCGTTAAATAAACTACTGTGCGTGTTTGTCAGGTTTTACCCTCTCCTGCATCCATTGATGTGACCAGGAAGTTTTCCTGCTTTAACCCTTCAATGTGTTTAGTTACTTAACAGCCAGCAGGTGAGTGCCTTAAGAGTGCATCTCAGGTGAGTCTGCCTCTGCTTCCCAGGGAGAAGCCCACCTTCCCCTCCACAAGCTACGTGCACACTCACTTGTCAGTCTGTCACCATCTTACTCAGGATGCCTGCGTCTCTATTCACAGGCGACACTGGGCCCCACGTCTCTCTCTCACTTCTTGCCTAGGTAAGCCATGTTATTTCAGCTTAAATAACCACGCACGGAGACCTAGGAAACAATCATATTGCCTTGCATTTTGCAGTGCTGCAGTATTTACACCACGGTTCCGTGTATCCCATCAACTGGCCCTGGGAGCGGGGATGTCAGGTGTGACCCCTGCACCTTATATAAGACGCGCCAACGCTGGCTCCTCAGGCTGTTAGGTGGAGAGCTACCTACCATATGACCTGGCGTCCTCACTCCTAGGCATAAGGGGCAGTTTGAATTTCATGAATCCCCAAAAGAGAAAGAAGATGTTTTTGAACCAATCCATTCCTGTGGGTGTGAGATCGTTTCAATTGGACTACGTCAGTGAGGCGTGGCTCAGGCTGAGTCTCCACCCTCTTGCTGGGTCTGATAAAAATGGGAGACACAGAGAGAGGCAGACTTACACAGACAGATACAGGAAAAGGAAGCCACCATTTTTTATCCCACCATGAGAGAGGACTAGAGGATCGCTGAAGCACAAAGCCCCCAAGAGGCTGGGCCCATGGAGCAGCTCAAGGAGACGAGCCCTGCTATACACCCGAGAGCTCACAGCTGCGATCAGGAAGAAAGCGGAGCAGCCGAGACTGAGAGGAGGCCCAGGAAGAGACAAGCCCTGTGCCTGGTTGCTCAGAGCTGAGCTCAGGGAGCTGAGCTCAGAGAGACAATGGGCCCCAAGGGGAAGGCTTGATACCTCAGCAGAGATCAGCAGCCGTCCTGATTTGCCATGTGGCAGCTGACTTTGGTGAGAAAGCATCTCTTACGGTGCTGTGATTTGGACTTTTCACAGCATCAGAACTGTGAGCTTTTACCCCAAATAAATCTTTATTAAAGCCAACCCATTTCTGGTTCTTTGCATCAACAGCCCTTTGGCAAACTAGAATAGTATATAACCAAAAGAACGGAAAGCAGGGACTCGAACAGTTATTTGCACACTCATATTCATAGCAGTATGGTTCACAACTGCCAAAAGATGGAAGCAGCCCAAGTGTCCCTCAACTGATCAATGGATAAACAAAATGTGGTATATGCACACAATAGAATATTATTCGGCATAAAAAAGAATGAAGTTCTAATGCATGGGACATTATGGATGACCCTTGACGACATCATGTGGTATGAAATAAGCCAGAGAAGGACGAATATTGTATGATCTCACCGATATGAAATAATCAGAATAGACAGATTCATAGAGTCAGAAACCAGAATGCAGGTTACCAGGTGCCGGGGTGGGGGTGGGGAATGGGGAGTTAATGCTTCATTGGTAGCAAGTTTCTGTTTGTGGTGATGGTAATGGACGGTGGTGGTGGCAGCACAACGTTGTGAATGCGATTAACCCCACTGGGTTGTATATTTGAATGTGGTTACAGGGAAAGTTTTAGTTTTTTGTATAAATGTTATATATATATATTACATACGTATAGAATAAAAATTTTAGAAAGACCCCATAGGACTGTGCCGTGCAGTGAACCCAAGTGTAAACATGGGCTATAGTCAATAGTACAATTATGATCACCGATTGTAACACCGGTGCTAATAACACGGGAGGCATGGGGCACTCCGCATTTTCCGTACATGTACGATTTCTCTAATAACAAACGTATTTAAGCAGCACAGCAGCCATGTGCCCTGAGTCGTGTGCAGTAACAAGGCTGCAGCTAAGGCGCGGGCACAGGAAGACACCCCAGCTGCCTCTCCCCATCTCATTTCCCGTGGATGTGGGAGTAGGGGGAGCCCCTCAGCAGTGCCTGAGCTTGAAGCAACTCCTACGGGATTCTTCTAGGAACCTCGTGGCGTGGTGGGGCCAGGGCTGCTTGGGCAACACGCCCAGCTCACTGCTGGGCGCCGGGCACTCTGGGTGCTCCTGGGGAGCGGGAGGGTGCTGGGGAAGGCTCAGGCGGAGGCGCAGGGGCAGAGGGATGGGGAGGAGCCCCTGGAGCAGGCTCAGAGGCGGCCGGTGCCCAGGGAGTGATGTTGGCGGAGGGTGGAGCGGAGCTGGGGCTGAGGAAGCACTGGGATCCCCAGGCACTGTGGGCTTGGGGGTCAGGGGTGGGTGACGGGCCTCAGACCCCAGGGGCTGCGGGCGGTGGCCGTGGGGAGCAAGAAGCGCCTGCAGGCAGAGGCAGCAGCTCCAGGGGGTGCGAGGGGCTCCTCCTCAGCAGTGGGCCAGGGAGCTGAGGCAGGCGGGCTTGAGCAGCCAGCACACGGAGCCGAGGTGCAGCGCCATGGCTCAGCTCTTTCAGATGCCTGGAGTCAGTGCACCCTTCGCGGAAACCGAATTTTGGCCAAAACATCAAAGGGAAACAAGGCTAGCACTACTGCACATTGAGCTCCACAGAGCCCACTTGACTAGTCAGAGAATAAAGCAAACGTGCTGAAACCCTCAGCAAGCCTCAAGCCCTAGACACGTGCCCCCCCCACCCCGCCAACTCCAAAGCTGGAGGGAAAACGGACCCCCATGCCCTCCGCGCCTAAGAGTCTCCCGAAGCGTCCAGTGATGACAAGCTTCTCCAAACGGATGTCCCCCCGCATTTACCACTGAGTGTGGACCCTGGACAAAAACACAAAAAGCACCTTAAAGGTTATTATCAGTTTCTCATTGGACGTGACCTCATCAAACAAAACTAAGCTTTTGTGGCTGGATGAAGGGAAGGTAAAGAGGATTTTATTGCTTAATTTGCTTTTATTTTTCTGCATTTGATAATTCCCCCTTTTCTTCCAGTTCACTCGAGCTATTAATGTTCAATTCCCAGCATATTAATTTTTAAGCTGTTTTCTTGCAGATCTGTAAAATTTCCCCGATTGATGCAGCGGGAGAAGACGGGCATGTTCAGGGTGGCACGCCCCTGCCTCGCGTGAACGTCAGGCGGGGCTCTTTGCCCTGGGGAGGTCTGCCAGCCCTCGCTGGGCACGTATTTGAACTTCTAGGAAAGGCGCCGCCAGTTGGAAAGGTCACAACTCTGCACGGGTCTTCTCTTAAGCTCTGGCCCCACATGAAGCTACGCGGGGACCTGGGTCCAGCCTGTCCCAGCCACTCACCAGACCCCAATAGCCTCCCCACAGCCTAACAGCTCACTGACGTCTGGTGAGAGGCAGACCATTCCGTCACCTCGGCCGCCGTTCCTGTGGGACCACAGGGCAGGGTGAGTCCAGCTGAAGAAAACCCTGGGGTTGTGAGGTACTGCAGAGGGTCTCTCCTCTGCCCAGATCAAACCCGGATTTTGCTGGTCCAAGGCCACCAAAACAAAAGGAAGGCCTGAGGCTGGCAAGCCGGGAGCAGTCCGAGTTTCGTCTTTAGCACTGTCCTCTCTGGTCTCAAGGCAGCACTTCCTCTGCACAGACTAAAATGCATGCCGATACTGCCTTGATTTACCACTCTGAGGTAGCACATAGAGCTTCATTCTTCTGCCAGAGAAAGTTAAAAAGCAGAGTAAAGAAAATTGAGAACAAAATGTTACCCACGCCAAATGCACCAAAACCAGCTCTACCACTAAAAACAGGGCTGCATTTAGAGTGAAACACAAAAAGGAACATTCAAACTTTTTAGGGCAAGGAGACCCACCCCGGGTTCCTGAGAAATGCCTTCTCATTCCGAATGCCTTCAGCTACTCGGAGCCAGGTGGGGGTGGGGGTGGGGGCTGAAGCTGCCCCAGCTGCGGAGAGCGGCACCAGGACCCCATTCATTCCAGGCGGTGGTGCGTCAGACAGGACTCGGACTATTTCTGTATCAAAAACTATTTGAAATGCCATCAGCTCCAACAGAAGCTGCTAGTGCTTTTGACCCAAAGGGCCCCGAAGAAAACAATAAAACCTCTCTACTTAAAGAATGTGGCATCAAAACAAAAAAGCCTGTATTCTCAAGAATATTTTATGGTAGAGTAGAAAACTGCCTTTATAGGTTGTGCCTTGAGAAACATATTAATACAAGCAGACTCATGACGTTAGTACAAGCACAAAGGCCATATTCAGAGTCTCAGTGAGAAATGGCAAGCCTGTGCTGTGAACTGGAAGCTCTCAATCACTAGCAGAAAAATCTCTCTCTTTAAGAAATTTCATTCAATTAAATGACCGTAGAGAAGCAGTGCCATTTTCCAATAGAGGGCTGGGACAGGTCCTCTTTGCATGACAACATTCCATGCCATCATACAGATAAGGAATAAAAGGAAACACTGCTCTTTAAATACACAGCCAAAGTTTAGGGTTTCTTCAAGTGAAGAATGACTTACGCAAATCTAGGGGGAAAAAAGAATAGACATTTCAACCATTTAACCATGATTTCCTCTTATTTGGGAAATGCATAACTTATTTTACATTTTTGCATTTTTCTATAGTGAGATGCCTCACACATACTGAAGAAGGCATCTGCTAAGTTAAAAGGCTACAAATGGAATGTACCCAGTGTACCTGGGATCTAGGGATTCCCCTTTAAGCCTCTCCCAATCATGTGCAGCCCCACCCCCAGGTAAACCGCATTCGGAATTTGTTAAGCACCCTCCTGATTTTCTCTATGGTTATACGGTTTACATACACCCTTAAAAATATATTATTTTAGTTTTATAAAGCAACACACAAAGTAGCCTGTAAGGTAAATGCAAACACAATGGAAAGAGAGGGCAATATTATTACTGCTAGATAAAGTTTCCCAGGGAAGAGCTGAAGTCTGCTGGCTGAGTGCCTGCAGCTGCCAGGACAGGGCCAGAAGCTCCGTCGGAGACCAAGGGCCACTCTCCCGTTGTAGGATCTGGTAGGGCTGTGAGGGGCACCAGGACTGGCTGGTCAAAAGACGTGGCCGGGGCGCCAGCTACCCTGGATTTCTGCTTCTCTGTTCATGCTGGTCCACCGCTGGTCCCCTAGCAAACCCAAATGTGAGCTGGGGGGTGGGTTTTCTGGTTTGTTTTTTCAGCCTCCTAAGGAACTCAGACCTCTACAGTTACTGAGCAAACACCCCCACCTGTGGCCACGGGAGCCCCGGGCTGGCTCCGGGCTATTGTGGAAGCCCATAAGCAGTCTCCAAGAGCTCCCCTCTCTGTTGCCCTGACAGGAGGTTCTCGGCTCTTGCTTATTTCCTGAGCTCCACATGGAATAAGACATTCTTGAGGCAAACTGCGTTCCCTCAAATGGGGAGTAATCTGGGTGTTGGGGTGAGCCTTTCTTCTGGGTTGGGCTTGTGATGTATCTTTACTGTATGTTTTGTGAATTTTAGGAGTGAAAGTAGAAGCCTGTGTTCAACCTGCCACCTTGCTTTGGAACTTCAGAATGCATAACTTATTAAAAACACCATTTAAAAGGACTGAACAGCCACAATCAAGTTCCATTCAAAATACCGATTCATATGTGTAGTAGTCAGCCTAAGGGGAGCTGATGCAAAATACCAGGAATCAGCTGGTCTTTATAAAGGGTATTCATTTGGGGTAGAAACCCACAGTGACCAGGCCACGAAGGATACAGTTTTCCCCTCACCAAAGTCTGTTGCCACGTGTTGGAGCAAGACAGCTGCGGACGTTTGCCAGGGTTCCGGCTTCTTGGGGTCCTCTCTCCCGGGGCTTGCCTCTCTCTGGGCTCAGGCCTGCTTGGTGCCACAAGGCCAGCTGTAGACCATCAGGAAATGGCTTGCTTCTCTTCCCAGGGCCTTCTCTTTCCTCACCACCAAGGGCTCCAGATCAAGACTCCGCATCACAACTCCAACAAAACTGGCTCCAACACTGTCCTTTGCCATGTCTTTTATCTTCGAGACCCCACCCACCAAGGGGCAGGGCTCAACGCCCTAATCATAACTTAATCATGCCCAGATTAACAGGCCAGTTGACAAGCATAATCCAGTATCTATTTTTGGAATTCATAACTATATCAAACTGCCAAACTGCTACAATATGCGATATCATTTTTCCTAAAGTTGTTTTTAACTGGATCACAATATTCTACTTAAATCTTGGGGGAACCTTGTGTGTGTGCGCGCGCACGAGCAGGTAGAGAGAGGAGGTGGAGAAGACAGAAGTACTTTTTAACATAAAGATTGCAGATAAGTAGCACCTACCTTAGCCTCATATAAAATTAGTATAAACTATTTATTTTTAAAAGATTTATTTACTTTTTATCCATTTTAACCCCCTCCCCTTGTTTTTGCTGTTTTTTCTGTTTTTGTGTCCATTCACTGGGCAATTCTCTGTGTCCGTTTCCTGCCCTCTCCTCTCATCCTTCTCCTCCTGTCTTCCTCGGATTCGATCCTGGGAACCTCCGATGTGGGAGAGAGGCATCCTACCGCCTGTGCCACCTCAGTTCCTGGTTTTTTGGCGCATCTCGTCTTGGCTCTCCCTGTGACACTCTCCTGTGATGTCATCATCTTGCTCCGTGGTTAGGCGGGGCCTGGGCGGCTCACCTGCGCACCTTCTATATTTTTCTTTTTTATTTTACTGGGAGGTCCCGGGGATTGACCCCAGGTCCCTCCATATGGGAAACGGATGCCCAACCATTTGAGCCACATCCACCCCCAATATAAACTATTTAAATGAATAATCTTTTCCCTTTGCCGCATTTAGAGCAATATATGCAATACCGAAGAAATAAGGTTGTATTAACAATTGACTGAAATTTAAATTATGCTTGAAATAATTTAAAATAAGGTCTAAAACCCTTTTGAAAAAGTAATTATTACCCAAGTGTGGCTTTCCTTTTAAGTGGGTTTTCTAATGTGAGCTTTTGGTCACCTGGGGGTGACCTGAGAGATAAGGGCAGGAAACATTATGGCAAGAAGATGCTAGTTTGTTTTTGTCTTCAACTGAGATTAGAACGCATAATCCAGGAAGGTGTGTGCAGAGTTTCATCGAAGGTGCTGTGGGGCAGGGAGAGCCTTATCTCCCCGAGGGCCTGGCTTCTGTACCGCTAAGTGCAACCGGGAACTGTGTTTGCATTTTCTGCGCATGTACCTTCTACGCACAGTTCTAGACATCAGAAAAGCAGCAGCACATGTGTTTAGGGCCTAGTTCAACCTCACACTCATGTTATGAGTTTTCCCTGTTTAATAATCAGATTCTTTCCAGCAAAACCAACTTTAGATTCATAGGAGCAAAGAATAAAAACATCATTGACCATGGTCAGATTTTGGAAAATTCCATTTTGTACTTAATTGGAAAGCATGATAATGAGTGATTACATCTTCACGGTACCAAAAAGAAACTGAAGGACCAGCATCTTTTCCCTCTCCTAGAATCACAAGACACTGCAAATTGTTTGGTCGTAGGTGGCATCTGAGGCCAAATCTCCTTGAACGGAAACAGACTTGGAGTTTTATAAGCAGACAGACTGGGGCTGACAGTCAAACAGACCAAATGGCCTTCCAAGCACTGTGTTCTCTGAAGCACAGGTTGCGGCTGCTCCTTGGAGGCACAGGCACAGAGCAGGGTGGAAAAGGGGAGAAGGCAGCCACCACGCCACAGGCACAAGACCCCTGGGCACGGCCCCCACCCCACGTGCCGCCTCTGTGCCTCGCCCATGGGCCCAAACCTCTGCCAAACATTCTATATTGAAACAGCACAGGAAAGGGACCCCATGGTACCAACCAACTTGCAACCAAACTGGCGTTCTTGACTGCAGGTGGTATCAATAACACCAAGAAGGCACCAAAGAAGTGACCGACAGTCAATTCATTTTCTAGTGGGGGTGGGGTGGGGAAGGGGGCACCAAATACAGACGTTCATTTCCTGTGTGATGCGTGCTGACACCACAGCACCTGGTTGGACATTAGATCAGACACGCCCCACCCACCCTTCTTGTGAAGGAAATGGAAAGCTCTTTTGCAAGAATTACAGAAATCCTAGGGAAGTGGATGTGGCTCAAGCAGTTGGGCTCCCGTCTACCATATGGAGGGTCCTGGGTTCGGTTCCCAGGGCCTCCCAGTGAAGGCAAGCTGGCCCACGTGGCGAGCTGGGGTGGGGGAATAAATAAATAAAATAAATCTTAAAAAAAAAAAAAAATCCTAAGCAGACTTCAAGTTGCCTGAGCATAGACCGGAAACCATTGCCCCGCACACTACGGCGCCCGTGGGCTCCGTGACGGCCTGGGATCCGCAGGGGTTGCAGGGCCCAGCCCTGTGCAGACCCTGTGCCGGGCCTGCGACCCACTGCCGTGCGCGCTGACAGCAGCAGAAAGTCCACTGTGCAGGCCACCCCCACACAGCCAGCAGAGCATGCTGGCAAGGCCTCAGGCCGGGAAGGAGCAGAGCCGGGCCAGGGCGGTCAGTCTCCTGCGGGCAGCGGCTGGCAACAGACATGGACTCCTGAAGGCAGTCCGTCACTGGAAGGGTGTGGGCCCTAAGGAGACTCCGAAACTGACTGCTGCCTTTGGGGCAAGCCTGGAACAGGGGGCAGCGGCAGGCGGCTCGGAAGGGCCCTCGTCG
>PVKH010023907.1:0-13749 GCA_004027955.1 Chaetophractus vellerosus
CCTGAGTCCAACTCTTTCACACTGTGGAGTATAAGTTCCCAAGTAGGGCCCACTGGCAGGGCACCAAACTCCTGAACTGTCTGCCCTGCCTATAATGTCTGGATTTCTCCACTATTTGGGGCAATATTTACTTTGGAAGTCAATGAGATCCTGCTGAGATGTGCATAAGCATAACCTCTGGAATGACCTCTTGACTCACTTACTTCAACCATATTATCCTTTGGCTTTCCTATGTCATATATTACTAATATTTTTCTTTTTAACCTTTTATTTACCTGTATTAAATCTTCATTCTTACACTCTTCTCCAAACTTCTTGTGCCTTTTCCTTTCACACAGTTGTACTCATTTTAATATTTCTTGTAAGGCCTGTGTCTTGGTGACAAGCTCAGTTTTTGTTTATCTGTGAAAACTTTAAACTCACTCTCATTTTGAAGGACAATTTTGCCTGATTAAAAATAATTCCTGGCTGGCTGTTTTTTCCTTTCCTTTAAACATATCATATAACTGCCTTCATGCCTCCATAGTTTCTGATAAGAAATTGGCACATAGTCTTATTGACCATCGCTTTTATGTGATGAATTACTTTTGCTGCCTTCAGAATGCTTCCTTTATCTCTGGCATTTGTTATTCTGTATGCATCTTGAAGCAGGTCTATTTAGACTTATTTTTGTTTAGAGTACATTATCCTCTTTGGATATTAATATTTATGTCTTTCATAAGGGTTGGGAAATTTTCAGCCACTATTTCATCAAATATTTTTTATGCCTCTTTTCCATTATCTTCTCCTTCTGGGACACCAATAACACATGTGTTTGTGCATTTTGCACTGTCATTCATTTCCCTGGAACCTCATTTAATTTTTTTCCATTCTTTTCTCTGTCTGCTCTTCTGTCTTTTGAAGTTCATACCTGTCTTTTAAATTACCTATCTTTTCTTCTGCCATTTCAATTCTGCTTCTGTATGCCTCTAATGTATTTTTAGTCTCATCCATTGTGTCTATCATCTCCATAAAATCTGTTATTTTTCATTACAAGTGTTCAAATTCTTCTCCATCCTCACTTGGTGTCCTTAATATCCATTTCCTCTAGTCATATTTTCTTCATCTCCTTGAATTGATTTGGGAGATTTGTGTGACATAATTGATTAGTTGTTTTAAACCCTGTGTCTCTTCAAGATTTTTAATGTGTTCCTTTTGCTGGGCCACATCCTCCTGTTCATATTTTGCTGATGTCTAGGTTTCTGATTATATTGGTTAATTTACTCTGATTTTTCTCTTTTGCCTAGGATTTTACTGATAATTGGTTTGTTTCATGGCTCTTTGATTAACTAATTCTAAATCCTTAAAATAGTTCTGATTAAATTATCAAAACAAGGCCAGGGACCCACTAATGTGGCATAGGACAGATTCAATGGGACCTGGTAATGGGGACTAGAGAGATTCCAAAAGCCTTTTTTTTTAACCTTCACTTTCCTGGCCTGCCAGCAGATGGTGCTCTTCGGCAAACCTTTCCGTAGAGGGGTTTCTTTGAACAACTTCCACCAGTTGGTGTTTCTGGACAGGTTAGTGCTGCAATTCAAAGGCAGGCCCTGCTGTTTAAACTCACTGAAGAGAAACCACCCTCGATCCTCCTCTGCATCCTCCCTCTTCCAAAGGAAGAAAATGTCTGCTCTCCTCTCAGTTGGTGGCAGCCAGCCATGGGTTTTACTGAGTCTGTTCACCTTGAGGGTGGGGATATATGCTGTTTCCTCCCAAGGGGGCTAGTCACTCATCGTTTTTGTTTTGGCCTCTTTGTCTTCCTCTCCTACTCCCCTCTGGCCTGCAGATCCCCAAAGCAGCAGCTTCAGACAACTTCTGCCCTTCCTCTGCTATTTGGTAAGAGAGGTGAGCCCTGCCAGCCTACTCTGATGCCATCTTCCTAGTGTCCCTGTAAAGGGCTTCTGAAGCTAAGTTTTGAAAACCACTAGTGTAGAGGATGCCTATCCTCTTCCTGAATCTTTAAGCTTAGCCAGGTCTATATGCTAATGGAGGAAAAGCTGGGAAGCCAGCTCTGGCCAGTAATGGATCCAAGTATTTTTTCAGGTCCTATACCTTACAGGGTTTCTTGGTCATTTGTTCTATATTCTCTTCTTCCTAGATATTTGACACTGGTTCTAGCCCTCTGTGGTTTGAACCTTTTGCATTTGCCCTTCTCTGGAGTACTGGTCCTTGTTTTAGTGTCTACTCTTTTGAATCTATTGTCACTAAGGCATCAGGAGAAAGATAATACTTGTGCCAGGCCAGTCTGGAGGATCTCTTACCTAGATTCAGCTGAAAGGATTATACACATTTCTTCCTTTATTTGTACATCAGGGGTTTGGGGTAATGGTTATTGCTAATTATCGACCTTATATTGTTATCCTGGATCCAACAGAATTGATTCTTATCCCCTAACCCCAGCAAGAGAATCCCAATTGTATTTATTGAATCTTGCTTTTCTCCCTATATCCAAGTTCTAACAGTATTCTAGGATTGTGGTTCTTCCTTGCCTCCTCTCTTTAAATCATTCTGCTCCTGCTCTTACCCTCAAGTGCTTCTACCGGTTGTTATCCTGTCTCTGAGAGTCCCTGTAGCTGGACTTTCACCACTTATAATTAGAAGTACCTGATATTCCATAATTTAGTTCTCTCATTCCAGTTTATTACTGAAATACCCTGTCAACTCACCTGTCTCTCCTTGGTTGTCATTCTTAAAACTTTTCAATTAAGTATAACGTTATGAGTAAAGTTCACACAGATTCAGGATAATGAATTTTCACAAATTGGACATAGTAGTTAAGACCAAAGCCCGGATCAAGCAACACAACACTGCCAGCATCCACACATCCCATTTTGTCCACTTCTGGTCACAATTGCAAAATTAAAACCACTTTCCTGTTTTCTAACAGTACAGATGAGTTTACCTATATTGGGAATTTATGTATATGGAATGATACAATAATAACTCTTTTGTACCTGGCTTCTTTCTTTTTATTTTTATTATTGTAATTTATCCATGTTTTTTGCATATAGTTAAATCATTTATTCTCATTGCAACATATTCCCCTATGAGAATATATTGCAATTTATTTCAGCATTCTACTATTCCCAGCTCATTGATAATTTCTGAATAACACTGTTATGAACTTTTTGGTACATATTGTTTTTCATGAACATATTTATACATTTTTATTGGTTATCTACTTAGACTAGCTAGATTATAGGATATGCTTATGTTCAGCTACAAGAAATGCAGTCAATAGCACTTCAAAGTGATTGCACAAATACATACTCCCTTTAGTACTATAGTGAATTCTGGCTGTTCCATATTCTTGTCAACATTTGGTATTTTCTCACTGTTTTTGTTTGTTTGTTTGGCATAGTAGTAATATGTCCTGGTTTAATATGCATTTTTTCATGACTAATGACATTGAGCATAATTTCAGATATTTTTAAAATTAATTTGGATACCTTATTTTGTGCTTGTTCAATCTTTTGGGCACATTTCTATTGATTAGCCTGACATTTAAAAATTGATTTATAGCTCTCTATATATTCTAGACATAAGCCCTTTGTCAGAAATATGTTGGGAAAATATCTTGTTTCACTCTATGGTTACGTTTTCATTCTCTTCAGGCTGTCTTTTAATGAATGACAGCTCTTAATTTTCATTTTATCTAATCTCTTATTGTTTTCCTTTTCAATTAGCATCCTGTATCCTGTTTTAGAAATCTTACCCACTCAAAGGTCAGGTCTTTTTCTATGTTTCCTTCTTAAAATTTTCTTGTTTTACTTTACCTCTTTAAATTGCAATGCATATGGAATTTATCTTTGTACATGGCATGAGATAAAGTGTCCACATATTTTTACATATGGAAATCAAATTAACCCAAGAACACTATTTTAAAGACCTTTTCCCCATTGTCCTGTAGTATCTCCCTTGTCATAAATTAATTAATTGTGATTTTGAACTCTTTTCTCTGTTCTGTTCTTCTCCTGATCTATTCTTGTGCCAAGTCTTATTATTACAGCTTAATAATAGGTGTTTACAGTAGTTAGTGAATTTCTTCCAGTTTTTTCTTCTTCCAGTTTGCTTTATGTATCTTCACCCTTTATATTTCCATATAGATTTAGAATCAGTTTGATGATTTTCATGAAAACATATATATTGTTTTGAATTTTTTTGGCATTGCTATAGATTAATTTGGAGGAGTACCAGCATATTTAAAATTTTGAGTATCCACCATTATGTTTCATGTTATGTTACACAAGTTTGCTTGTACTCCTAGTCTGCTAAGATGTCTTATAAATGAGCTATTGATTTAATTTTACACATACCTAGAGTCCCTCAAGACATTACTAGTATTTTGTATATTCAGTATTGTGTATATTTCCCTACATATCTTCCCTTTTTGGTGCTATTCTTTCCTTTTTTTCATTTTTAGGTTTCCATCTAAGAGCATTTCATTTCTGTGTAAGTACTGCCATTAAATGTTTCTTTTTGTGCAGAACTATAGTGAATGATTCAGTTTTGTTTTTCTGAAAATGTCTTTATTTCACCTTCATTTTTGAAAGATGTCTTTGATTTGTATAGAATTTTATGTTTAGTTATTTTTCCCTTCACTTTAAAGATTTATTTCATGGTCAACTTTTCTTTCAAAAGTCAGCAGTCTCAATATCACTCCATTTAAGTCTATGAACCAAATTCAGCCAATTATCAAGCTGAATTATAGGGTTGGTTGGCATTAATACCCCTGTGTCCTTCTTTTCTAACCAAAGTTTAATTCCTTACTTAGAATTTTATATTTTAAAAATATTTGCCATAGAAGATAACCATAAAGTTCTGTTATTTCTCATTTTATATTTCCAACTACTATTAGACTAAAGATAGTCTTTCTCATATTTCACTTCAAGTTAATTATGGATATATCCATCACTCACACATCTAGTTATACATTTGGACATGTGACATACTATGTGAGGATGGATTTATTGTCTTGTTTTCTTTTTTCTCATTTATCATTAGCCAGGTGCCTTTATTTCTAGGTCTCCAAAAACCATTCAATTAAAATGAGTTCCTCTAATGTTCCCTCAGCATCATTGGTAGAGATAATGCATGTATCTAAGGACCCAAAGAACAACTTTACATACTTTTACCCTGCTCAAATCTGAGAGGGACATTCAACCTTGGATCTTCTGCTGGGAATATTGTAGAAGCTCGTGGCCTTCAATTATTCACTTCTATTTCATGAATGAAGTGAATTTTGTGCCATGTTTTAGTGTGTTATTTTCTAATTCACATTCTGATTTGCCTGTTTTAGACTCACCTAGACTAGATTGAATATCTGAGTAGAATCCTTTAAGAATTATGACAAATCAGGCAGCAATTTTTTCCTCTTACCCACCCTAATACTAATATCGAGTCACCAGATCCTTCATAGGAACTCTACTGATTTTGTCAGTCTTTATTCTACTTTTAATAAAAACAGCCAGCAGAATAATTTTTACAAATTTAATCTCACTTTCCCAAAATTAACCTTAAACTGAGAAATTATTTTTTTTCTCTTTTACTTATCTTTTTTCTGAATTCTTTTCCCTTTCTACCACCCAACTCACAATGTGAGATAATAAAGAAATGAAATCTGGCATTGTGATCTGGATGCTCTCCTGTTCCCTAAGTTGGAGGGAGCAAGGCATACAAGCTTGAGGGAGTCCCTGAATTATTATGTCTACCATGGCTTGAGAAAATGGCACATATTTAGAGGAGGATCTGTTTTGGTTATCATATAATCAACTCCACTAAGCTGTCCCCTTTAGCATTTCCTTATTTTTCCCCCAGTGGCTGCATTCCATATTATTGTGGCAAAGAGAAGACAAATACTCCTTACTGTTTATATTCATCTATTAATGGCTTTTAACAACTCTAAGGAAGGAAGAAATATTATATTCAGGTTGTTGATAGATTGAATGCTGAAGACTTCACCTACTGCAGTTCAGTGTTTATAACTGAAGGTGTCGGTTGTATGATATCACATAAGCCATTATATTTCAGTTGTGAGAAGGGAAAACCAGCATCATATCCCCATGTGTCCCTTGTCAGGTTACAATTTGAGAGCCTCTGTTGATCTTTTCTCTGAGAATCTCATGTAATATTTTCTTCCTTGAAGCTGTTTTAAAAAGAGAAATACTAACATTATTCTTATTTGATACCCAAAGCTTATAGTTTTTAAGGTATCTTATCTCAGTTATATATCTTTCTGACAGGTATTAAAATAGGTATTTCCTTTATTTTCCAGATCAGTATTCTGGAAACTGACTTCTCTAGGATATTCAAGTAATAATGAAGCTACCTACAAAATATTAAATCCAAATTTTGTTCAACTTAAACAAAATGACAGGTAACAAATGCTTACTTTGAAAAATGCCATTTCAAAATATTCAATTTAACAGGCTAAAATAAGTGTTTTTCCTCCCTTCACAAAAATGTGTATTTGAATAAACAATGTTGTAATAGAGATGTAAGTTGATATCAATGTTTTATTCGTTCCTTCTTTCATTCACCTGTAAACATTTATTGATTCACTCAATAGATGTAATACTCCATAACTGCTGCTGGGTGTTGGAATATGGTGCGAAAGAGGAAGACCATACAGATAAATAAAATAGCCACATCTTCCTTAGAGACAGTTTTTGTCTATTTGGAGTGTATTTGCAATACACAAGGAAATAACCTAAAAAACATATTCTGAATAAGAATATTTCTCATTAGCATTCTAATGTTCCTCTTTGGTAAAGGAGGAGAAAGGAACAGGCATTTATTTTATACCTTTCACCTAGCTAGGCACCCTATGAAATATTTTACATGGAATTTAATATTTAATTCTTATACACTGCTTATAGTTATAATTTTATAGATGACTCTAAATATAATTTAAGAATGCTTGTTCAAAGTGATATTAACCCATAGCCCATGTTCTTTTTGCCAGTCCAACTGTGATAAAATAAATGTCAAATATTATTCTAAAGTTTTTCAATAACATGAAAAACAAAAAAAATTCCTTCTTTAAGTCTATATTTACATTGAAACAAAGATATAACATTTAATATTTTTCTAATGGCAATATTACCTGGTAAAGATTTATTACCAAAGCAAATGTCTAATGCACAGATGAACACTTCATTTCAACTCATGGCCAAATCCCCAAGGGTACATACAAACAACCAGACTAGACATGGGTAGGATGTCTTAACTTTCAAATACGGAAGCCAAAATTATACCTCACCTTTCCCACCACCCCCAAAAAATTAAGTTTTAGTAAACTAAAATATTGCTCAATTAGCATGCATCATAGATGTTAATCATAATAGTGTCTTATTACTAAACAATTAATTTCATAAATCATAAAGCACTAAATATGTGTTTGTTTAAAAAATGGTTGGCAATAACTTTGGCACAGGTTTCTGACAGAATATAATAATTTGCTGAATGGTGGGGTCAAGATTTATTTATTTTAAGCCCAATTGCGATAATCACCAATCACTATTTTTTCTCTTTAATGCATGATTTTGAAATATAACTTTATTTTTACTGTTAGGAGCCCTTTTATTCCATAGACATGTAATTGACTACTTTGATGGATCTACTTTTCTGAGCAATTCTAATTAATTTTATAGGGATTGAAATCTTATCTGATAGCCTTTGATATATTCACCTTTTATAATTTACCTAAAAATACTCCTCCTGAAGATACTATTCACCAAAATCTTTTTAGACTTTAGTTAAAATTTCAAAGTCTTAAGTAAACCAAATTAGAAAGCATCATCCTGGGGACAAAAGAATATGTAACTTGTCTCATTAAGAAAACCAATTTAAATTTTAAACGAGTATCCTGTAGTAAGATATGATTTTGATATGAGATTATTACTTTAAATTTTCATATATTTCACTTATTCCTGCTCTGTGTTTTAAGAAACTGAGAAAAGAAAAGGTGAAGATGTGAAGAATGAGCCTAAGTGGATTTCACTTGGACAAACATTTATTGTTGTTTTTTCTTTCAAGCTGTTGAGTAGCTTCATGACTGTATTAGTCAGCCAAAGGATTGCTGATGTAAAATACCAGAAATTGGTTGGTTTTCATAAAGGGTATTTATTTGGGATAGAAGCTTACAGTCACAAGGCCATAAAGAGTAAATTATTTCCCTTTCCCTTGCCAATGTCTGTTGCCTCATGTTGGAGCAAGATGGCTGCCGGTCTCTGCGAGGGTTCAGCCTTTGTCCTCAGGCTCCGTGTTCCCAGCTTCTTCTGATCTCAGCTGTAGGCTGGTATAAGGCTTATCTGTCTCCTCTGGACTATTTCTTCCCGGGCTCAGCTGCTCTAATCTCTCCACAAGGTCAGCTGTAGACTATAAGGCTTTCTCTCTTCTCAGGGCCTCTGCCATGTCTAGGAGCCTTCTCTATTCCTCTGTGTTCTTCTGTATATTTACTTCCTGGGGCTTCAGCATCAAAACTCCAACTTTCTCCTCTGCCCTGTAGTTTTCTCCTTGAGCCCCTGCCCACCAAAGGGGTGGGGACTCAACGTCCTACTGATGTGGCCCAATCAAATCCTTAATCATTATTTAATCAAGTAAAAGTGAAACCTCTGAATCTAACACAATCTAATATGCTCAGAGGAACAGACTAGTTCACAAACATAATCCAATATATATTTTTGGAAGTCAAATAATACCAAACTGCTACAATGACAGACTTCTTTACTATTCAACCAATTTGCCACATGTAGGTACAGTGTATGAATCTTCTTTGGTAATAGCATCTTCATTGATTTTAAACTGAAGGTTGTTTCTTTTCAAAAGAGAAAAACCACTTTAAGCTATGAATATATAATGTAAAACATCACAGAGAAAAAATTCATCTCTGGTTTCAGTACCATATATACACTTATGATCTTTATGTTAAAGCAGAAGCAGAAATCATGAACACAGCTGGTTTTTAGTAATAATAAAAACCAAGAAAACAACTGACTCATGTATTCATTCTTCTGAATTCTTGATTAGAGAGTTGGCTTTCTCTCCTCATTTTGTTTTCCTCTTTAAGTTGTAAAAGGCCAACAAAAGAAACTAACCTAGATGTTTAATAAACTATCATTTTTTAAGAAGATCTTTATTTCTTTATTTATATATGCCCCCCCCCCCCCGCTGCTTGTGCTCGCTGTGTTCATTTGCTTTTGCATTTCTCTGTATCTGCTTATCTCCCCCTGTTGCATCATCCTGCTGAGTCAGCTCACCACAAGGCGGCTTGCCCTCACCAGGAGGCCCTGGGAACCGAACTCAAGGCCTCCCATGTGGTAAACCAGAGCCCAACCAATTGAGCTACAGCTGGTTCCCTTAATAAACTATCTCAATGCTAAAAATGAACCAGAATTATATGAAATAGCTGTGTCCTCAGTCTAAAGTTTAAGATACATTGCTGTCTATGTGGGGTAGGTGAATACTTGAGTAATGTGATAGAATGTATTTTATGTTTTATTAGATTTAATTTGAAAAGAATTTCTGCAGTACAATTCCCTTTGAAAAAATAATAGAGAAGGAAAAGAAATATTCTAAAAAATGGCATTCTACCATTGGCAACTTGCATAATTCTCATAGGCTTTTGGAAACTTATTTGAATTCGACTATTACATGTTAAAACAAATTAAAACACACACACAACACAACACAACAAAAAACAAAACTCTTTAGTAGTATAATTTAAAATATGTTAGAAATTTGCAGTAGTACCAGTTGCTACAGATAGGAGGCCATGCAGGAAAGTTTATCTGTGTAAAAATACAATATTCATGTCTGTATTTGTGGAAATAGCCTCTAAACAGCTCATTGCTATAACATTAGCTGCATGCTTTGTTTCCCTTTGCTCTCTTTAAGACTGAATTTAGAGTTTGGAATACCTGTATAAGCTATGTCACACTCATTGCATTTAGTTTGCTGACTAGTATAGACTTATCAATCCATTATTATTGAAGAAAGAAGCCAATATGAACAAAATGCTGTTGATTGTTCTGGTAGGTTGAATTATGTACCAATATTTTCTTAATCTGCATTCTTGTGGGCATAGACCCATATAAATAGGCTCTCCTAACAATGATATTTTAAGTTGATGTATGGCCCTTAATCCAGACTACTAAAGCGTTTTTGTAGCAGAAGAAATTCAGCATTCCTATTTTCTCAGCCAACCCTTTGTGCGATATTAGTCATAGCAGCCTAGAAAGCCAAAACGAATTTGAATGTCAAATAGTTATGAAGAGGCTTCAAATTCTACTATGTGATCCAAGCTATCTCTATTTTGCAGATTATTCTCCATTATACTATTGGTTGTCTATTAACTATTACATGTTTTGTTATATTTGATTTTATGTTTTATATTACTTTAAATATAATTTCATCATTTTCATCTTTATAGTCTTGTTCTCATGCATCAATAATAACATACCTAGAAAAATCCCTTATATTTCATAAATGTCTAATCAACGTATATTATATAAAGGTTAATTTCATCATAAATGAGCATATCAAGTTTTTCTTCAAACTTCAGTTTGGAAAAAAATCCAATATTTGTAACAGAGATCCAGTATGAAAATGGTTACATAAAATATATGATTATAATAACTTTTTTCCAATTTAGTGTGAAATCAAAATAGTGCCACAATCTTTGTAGAGTAAGAACAGAATGTAAGCAGGAAATGCTGCTGTCATATATAAAAAAACTAGTCTTAATATGCTCTCAGAATTGGCAAGAAAGCTTGATTCTGTTATTCATTTTGATGAATGGTTAATTAAGACTTGATATTCACAGGAAATAACTTACCTATTTAGATTTAATTAGGCATTTGGCTCTCTGTTCCGTTGCACATGAAAATTTCAAGAGATCATGGATGAAAACAGACAATTCAATAATTTTTCATGTGGAGTCAAGTAACTAGAATTTATTATGTATCTATGTATATATTATCTATGTATCTATCTGTGTAAGAATCTATCATCTATAGCTCTTTATGTATCTCTGTATCTATCTATCATGTATTTAGCTATCATCTAGCTAGCTATAATTTTCCACTTTGGTGACAAGATCTCTAATTCACATATATTGAACAAAACCTATAACGTGTGGCTATTTTGTGCTTTCTATCACCAATATTATAGCATCAGTATTTTATATATTTTCTGCTGGATTTTACAGACTGCCTCAGTCAAAAACAAACAGAAAGGCCACTAAAGCAGGAGTAATGATATTACATTAGGCAATGTTGATATGGAGACTTTGCTGAAGGATAGCTTATTTGGGCTTAGTTTGCAGAATAACTCCCAAGAGCAGTATCATAAAATGGAAAGCCAGGTAATTTCTCCTTAAAATGTTTTAACACTAAGGAAAAAAAATCTTGAAATTTTTCAAATATTTCTTAAGAAGTAGCCACAAGTACATTGCATAAGAGAACATGATTCATGAATCTGTAAACATAAATTATGCTACCCTAACCCTTCTGATTGGAGAACAGTCTTAAAATTCAAATATCATTTTACATGTGGATGGTGCATTTGTTACAATTGATGTACAAATATTGAAACATTGCTACTAACTATGGTCAATGATTTATGTCATTTACATGTTGGACCATACACTTTTATTGATTTTGATGAAGTTTGACATGGTCTGTATCCATCCTTGTAGGATCATGTAAAACAAATCCATTGCCCCAAAAATGTTCCGTGTCCCATCTATTCTATTCCTCCCTCATTCTCTCTTGGGGACACACAGTAGCCACCAAGATTAACTCATAGAAGGACGAGATTTATAGTTACTTGCAACAACCATGAAGGCGTAACATACTGGCCTGTCCTCCCCTATTATGCACTGCCTATTATCTCAAAAGACTCCCAGCCCTCTATTTGAGTTCATAGCAGGACTCCCCAAGATGGTAGTCCAACACCTTCCCGCTCATTATGTGAGTCTCCATCCCCTGATACAACACACTGTGACAAGATGAATGCTACACACTCCTTAGAAGCCTGCCCCAGGTATGACCTGTTCTGTGTGCCCCCCACATCCAACACCTTAGACCACTAACCCTCACCTGCCATATTTGCCTAAAGAACATTCCAAGCATTGTAGTTCCAACCACCTACCCACAAATCCTCAGAGTTCACCTGCTCCTTCTCCCAACCCTCACCCCAGTTCCATGTACAATATAACCCACCTTCCCAGTATAGGCCCAGACACTATAGGCAGGACAGACAGCTCAGGGGTTTGGTGCCCTGGCAGTGGGCTATCCATTGGAATTTTTGCTCCCCAGTGTGATAGGTTTGGACTCAGTTGTGTTTTCCCTACACATGGTTCTGATGCCCCTCTATTTGAACCCATATTTAGTACTAGAGTTGATAGTTGTATATCCAAGAGACTTAAACCTTTGTGCTGTCCATGTGCCAGCTGGGCCCTGAATCACAACTGAGTTGCAACACCTACTCTTCAGTTCATTGGACTTACCCAGGACAACTAACAAGGAGATGGTGACTGACAACGACCATCTCAAGGAACAGAAAGAGTCCACAACTGCAAGCAAGAAAGTTCCATCCATCTGCCCCATGGTATCTAAGCTCCCTCTCAATTAGAGGTGGAGTGGGCATCACCATCAAAGAATCCTCAGGATTGGGGAATGGATGATGGACTAGAGTAGACTTACAGTTGGTCTATTGTAGATTTTTGTGATCCTAGCAATGGAAAAACTTTCATCATGGATGTGGAGGCAGTGGCCACTGGAGGTTCTGAGGGGAGGGAGAGGGAAAAATAGATGTAATTTGGAAGCATTTTGGGGACTTGACTGACATTGCAATGAAAGATATTGGCCATTGTATATCTAGTAATAACTTGCAAAAATGTGCAGAAGAGAGTGTAAACTACAATGTAAACCATAATCAGTGCTTAGTGGCAATGCTCCAAGATGTGTTCATCAATTGTGGCAAATTTACCACACTAATGAAGGATGTTGTTAATGTGGGAAAATGTGGGAGCAGTAGGGAGTGGGGCCTATGGGAATCCTCTATATTTTTTGTGTAACAATTATGTAATCTAAGTTTCTTTAAAAATAAAAAAATAAAAAGAGTATAATAAAAAATTCAAATATAATAACTATTATTTTTATGAAATGTGAACTTTCTTAAAGAGGTAAATTCAAGTTAATATCATGACTCAGTAGATTTAAAAATTGGATAAATACAGAAGGGTTTTGTAAACTGTAAAATACCACAAAATTAGTGATTTACAGTTTATAAAGCCTTTTGGTATTATCATTGGGTTTTTTTTTTTTAAGATTTATTTATTTTATTACATATCTCCCCTTCCCCCCTGCTGCGGTGACGCGCCGAGAGTGGTCACTGCGCAGGCGCAGCTTTCCCCGCTTGTGGGCGGTCTCTGCGTCCTTTCACGGCCGGCACTTGATTCAGTTCGCGGGTTGCTGGCTGCGCTCCATCCGCGGGCGACCTGCCCTGCCCGTGGTGGCTCTTGCCCTGTCCGTGGCAGCTTCTTGCCCTGCCCACGGCGGCTCCGGCCCGCCCATGGCGGCTTGCCATTCTCAAGGCGGTCTGCCCGCTAGGAGAGGTCCCCGGGAAACGAACCCGGGGCCTCCCATGTGGTATGCCGCGCCCTATCCACTGGGCTATTGAGCCGGCCCCGGTTTTTTTTTTTTT
>PVKH010023908.1:0-13745 GCA_004027955.1 Chaetophractus vellerosus
AGAGAAGCAGAGATTGGAGAGAAGCAGAGAGGAGATTTGGAGAAGGAGATTTGAAAAGCAGTTCTGATGCTGGAGTGAGCCGTTCGCCCGATAGTCTACAGCTGGCCTTGTGGAGAGACACAAAGCATAGAAAGCCTCATGGTCTACAGCTGAACTCGTGAAGGAAACAGAAGCTAAGCCCGGAGAGAAACGCAGCCCCAGGAACAGAGGAACCTGGAAGCCTGAACCCTGGAGACGTTGGCAGCCATCTTCCTCCAACACGTGGACTTGGGTATGGGAAGAAATTTATGCTTTGTGGCCTGGTAACTGTAAGCTTCTACCCCAAATAAATACCCTTTATAAAGACTGACCAATCTTTGGTGTATTTCAAAAGGCACTCCTGTGGCTGACCAAAACACATGGTAAGCTGACAGAACAAAATGATGCAACAAACAGATACAATGAGGAAACACAGTGAGAGACACAACAAGCAGGGAGCAGAGGTAGCTCAAGCCATTGGACACCTCGTTCCCATATGGGAAGTCCCAGGTTTGGCTGCTGGTGTGTCCTAAAACAAAGACAAGCACACAACGAATGAACACAGAGAGCAGGCAGCAAACACAAACAATGAGTGGAGGGGAGAAATAAATAAATAAATAAATAAATAAATAAATAAATAAATAAATTTTTAAAAATGTAAGTGGGGAAAACAGTGTGTGTGGGGAGTATATGGGAACTCTGTACTATCTGCATAAATTTTCTGTAAACTTAAAATTGCTCTAGTAAAAAATGATAAGATTTAAAATGAATGGATAATGAATAAAAGAGATATTATAAATTTAAACATGTAAAAACACTAACAGTTTGATATGTCACCCAAAAGAAGTATGTCAATTACTTGCATATACCAAAGAAGGTAAGACATAGGAAATAGGTGAATGTGTGGAAAAGAAGGTTCAAATTAGGTTAAAATTGGGTGGAATTTGCACATTGTTTCAAATTAAAAGCCAATAGCTTGTCATTTGAGATTCACACCCCACAGAAATGCAACCTCTAGGAAGAGAAAAGAGAGTGAAGTCCTTATTTCAGAGGCCATTTGCAAATATAGTGTACAATATTTATGACAAAGTGCAAAATACACAATGCTTGTACAAATGCTAATCGTGAGGAGGTGGTGGTTGCACTGACAATGATAACAATGATGATGATGATCTCTAGTAAGCTAACAGGAGATCTAGGAGATAAAGACCCTACCTCACTTGGATGTAACCTCCAAGAGGGCAAGAGGCTGTTTTGAATAGGCAGCTCTCAAAACAGTCCCTGATATACAGTAAGTGTCAATAAATATCTGTAGGAGAAAAGAAAGGGAGGAAGGGAATGAGGGAGGAAAGGAGGGAGGGAGGGAGGGAGGAAGTTAGTTGACCTGTGTTGTGGATTGAATCTTGTCCTCCACAAGGACACGTACACGTCCAGACCCCTAGTCCTGTGGATGTGAACCCATTTATAAATAGGATATTGAAAATCCTATTAAAATGAAGCCAAACTGAATCAGGCTGGGCTGTAATACAATATGACTGGAGTACTTATAAGCAGAGAAAATTTGGACACAGTAGGAAACAGAAGGAAGTAGACGGCCATGTGATAGAGGCAGAGAATGAGTTACGAACACTACAGACTTCAGAGAAAGCATAATCCTGCCGAAACCTCAAGTTTGAACTTCTAGTCTCCAAAACTGTGAGACAATAAATTCCTGTCGTTTAAGTCAACCAGTCTGTAGTACTTTGTTACAGCACCCCTGGCAAACTAAGACAACCTGCTCCCTGAATTTCCATTTTGGGAACTCTCAGAGGGACACATGCAGAGGTGGAGTGGAGATGGTGACCCCTTGGAGAACCGAGGGTGTCAGGGCACACCACCAGAGTGACATTTCCTAGGATCTATACACTAATAGGTCTAGAGGACACTGAGGTGAAAGTAGCAATACCGATGTCCCTTGAAGTATAGGCCTTTATTTACTACTTGGTGCAGAATTAGAAAGATGCCACATTAATAATCTGAGGTAAAGTGAAAGAAAATTCATTAGTATTTTCAAGATAAGAAAGAAGACATTTCCTTCTTTCTTTTCCTTAACTATGATATTAAAAGCAAGGAGGCTAGAGCCAGCACATCCAGGAACGTAAACCTCTTTCTTGTCTATTTTATCATGTGCTATTGGCATTAGCTCTGTCAATAATTCACGGTAAAAGAAGAAGTTGCCATGAAAGGTTACCCATTGTCAGGCTGTGATCAATAGGTAAGATGGAAGTGTGTGATGTATTACCAAGTAGCGGCCAGATTCACTTTCTTATGGATTACAAAAACAGTGGTAGTTATACTTGATTTGCCTAAACTGAATTAAGCATATTTACTGACTAAAGCTTTGCTTCTGATTATAGAATATGCCTTGAATACATTTGGTTAAAGTACACAATATCAAATTACACTAGTTAATTTGTGGGGGCCTGGCAGTAGGCCTCTAAGATTTGCCCCTCTGTTTTGATATTGGATTTTATATTAGAGCAAACAAAACTGTCACTTTGTTTTCCTGTCTTCCTATGTGGGGTCACTTTGTGCTACATGATATGATCTAAGACAATTCAATGCAAGGAGACACATGTCCCTTCTCATTGGAAATAGGAAGACTGCAGCTTTCTTTCACCCTGTGGGAAAGAAGGCAGTCAGGTACCCAAACATAGTGGAGGGAAATTTGGCATCATCACTACGGCTCTTCCTTCATTGAGATAATACAGGAGCATGAGGAAAGAAGCACACCGCTTTCTTCAGAAATGTATGAAAATAACCCCATATTCTGGTAACTTATGTTTCTTGTATTGTGGAGAGGCACTTACATAAAGACAAGACTATCGTTTCTGAATATTTTCAAACATAATCTAGTATCATCTTAAAAGTCCAAAAAATTTTTCATTTATTGAAAGAATCTCCTAAGATTTAAATAGAAATGAAACATGAGTAGCCATTTACCTTCTTTGTTCATTTTAGGAAATAAAAATACCTCATTTATTTCCTGTTGCTTTTCAGAGTTCCCTGTCAGATTTCTCAAACATTTTGATGCATAAACACTCAAATTTGGTTTTGTTTAATTTTATGTTTTTTTTTTTATTTCACCCACCTATCAGTATATAAAATAATTTGGACATAAACTGATGCGCAAGTGTAATTTTTGTTATCAAAGGTATTTGAATATAGATACATGCACCAAATAGGGTGGTGATAATAGTGGCCACTGGAAACGTGCTGGGGCTTCTCCAGAAAAAACAGGATGTAACGTAAGAAAGATCAAAGAAAAAGAAGAGAAAAAGGAGGAGGAGGAAGAAGAAGAAAGAAACTCTGAATTTTTTCATCTTCCTCCCAAAAATCTGTCCTTATTTTTGAGGATATGACTTCTCTTTAAACTTTAGCCCATCTTTAAACCTGCTTGGCATATGATATCCATCCATCCTGCTGCAAGTCAAATCCTTTATCTCTTCCCCAATAAACTTATTGCCACTGCTTTGAAAGAGAAGGGAGATCCTAAGAATTCACCACCTCAAAAGAGAAGCCAATGAGATGGCATGGAAAGGAAGTGGCATTAATTCTGGGAGATAGCTACATCTCTGCACATTTGTTAATTACTTGCAACATGGATTAATGTAAAAAATAATGCCTTTTCTTTACGTGTTATTGTTGGAGATGATTTTGCTTATCAGTTTTTAATACACTCTTTGAACACTGACATGTACTTTACCCACATCTCTCTAAGAACACAGGGATTCAAAGGCTGGGTAAAATACTTTCATGCTTCCCAACACAAACCTGAGAGGGTAATTAAACAGATGGTAACAATAAACCGAATCTGAACACATCAGGGACTGGAGTCCCTTATTAAAAGCCTTACACTTGTAGGGAAGACGGGAGGGGAAAAAAATCTCTGGGGAACTGTTTTAGCAGCAACACCTTTATGTCTGCCTTGACCTCAGAAGCAGAGGCTAATCAACCGTTTAGAGATGGGCTTTCTACCACCTAGCAGAGGGCAAGCTAGAGGGCTTCTGCACACTTTGAGGAGCAGCAATGCAAAGTAGATTGTGCAACTATAAAGGAATGTAACTGTTCCACATATTGCCTTCAAACACTTTACTTTTAGGCACACAATTTTTATAACTGTAAATCCACCACCGCCCCCACCCACACACACCCACCAAATCCTTCTAAGTCAGAGGACTCGTGCTTGAAGAACAAAGATATTTGCTTCCACCTAAAGCCAAAAACTAGGTATTAAAGATTTCTGTAATGAGGAAGGTATTCTGAACCTTCTCAAAGAGCTTTATTCTTGGCAACAGAATGGTTCCCTGTCTATTCCATCCTTGAAACATATTGGAATTCTACTTATTTCTCATCTCTTAACATTGTCAAATTTATCCTGAATTAAACCTACAGGAGTACCAAGGCTACCTTGAAAATTCAGGCTGTAAATATAAGTATATGGTTATTTTTCCTTTTACCTAGAATTTGAAAATAATGCGTGGTTTGTGTGTATGTGTGTGTGTGTGTGTGTGTGTTTGGAGAGAGAGAGAGAGAGAGAATCCACTAAATTCAAGCAAGAAAGGAGTCAGTTACTGTGAAAGTTGCAAAAATGCTACTAGATGCCATCGTACACGCAAAGATGCAGTTGTGCTGTCACATAAGGCACTTGCAACCTAGGGGATAAATGAGTCAGTGTTTGGTCTTCTGTTTGTCAACCTGCTTCAGTTCTCTGCTTCACTTGGCAGGTTCTTAGAGTATGGACAGAGAGTCAGTTATGAGAAGCATTCAGCATGAGGACAACAATGAATTTAGCTTAACTAAGTCCAGAAAGCAAAGGGTAACGCTCATCATCTTGTGTTACAGAATAATCATGATTATAATGATGAAGCATTAAAGGGTATATTTGGAAATTGAGAAGAGTATTGAAATGAGAAAATGTATACAGTATAGACAAACATGAATCAAAGAACAAATGCCATTATCTAGCACACATTTTACCTATTTATAGGTGCAAATGCAGAGATTACACACTGCCATTCTAATTTTTATACTTACTTAATAAGTATAAAAAGAATGCTCACACCTTCTGATACAACTGCCCATAGAAGGACACATGTCGCCTTGGAAGTCTATCATAAAACTCTCTTAATAATATCAACTATGTTTCCAAACTTATTTTAAGAGTGAAGAGTATTATATTAATTAAATAAGGGATGCTGCATATCATTTAGTGGAAAAGCATAGTTGTCGCCATGCACAGTATTAGGTAACCTTTGCTAATTAGAATATACACTTTTAGATTACTGATTATGAACATCGGGGGACCCGAGATTTTGATTCATCAGTAATTCTCCTTTATGTCTACAATAAGATGTAAAAATGAGACCTCTGGCTCTGACTTGGTATTTTAGTCTTTATACGCTGGTTGTAGGATCTATTTTACCTGTAATCTCTAGTACTGCTCTGCCCCCTTGTGCTGCTACAGTGAACTCATCAGAGAAACAGTTTGCCTTAATCTTTGTATATGAACTACAGAAAAACCCCACTGTCACTTCTCACTTTTCTGGCAAGTTCAAGGTCAGTGTCTAGCTATTTTCAGCTCATCTTTTCCTGATCCATGCAGAGAAATGACAAGGTAACGTGAATCGGGGTCAGCTGTATTACAGGAACCGTTACATAAACGGAGAAAGTGAAAATCAATCCTAGCTGACAGTGACTTCAGGATAATCAGAGTTCACTGGATACCGCTGCCAGCTCGCCTGCACCAAACCCTGTGTGACTTCTGTCAGATCTTTTTAATAAAACTATATTCTCATTTTCAGCAACCTAAATAAATGTTTCACTTGTGCTGAAGTTTTTTGGCTGTTTTAGCACTCTACATTTGTCAACTATTCCAATATGTGCTTGAAAAAATTTATAGGTGATACCCATTATCCCGTGGTCTGTTTGACTTGAGATGGACGATATTGCTGTAAAACACGCCACTCTGTGCAATCTCTGGGAGCTATGCCTGCAGACTTTGTCTTCTGCATTGAACTCAAGACCACTCAACACCACACAGTTCCCCAAATCTGCTTCAGCTCTAACTCCTCTGTCTTCTTAACAAAACACTTTAATCAATTATTTCTTGTTAGAGGGTTAGGCTTCTTCCTCCTTTTCAGTTGTATGTTCTTTCCTATTTATCTCTGTTGTTTTATCAGAGCATTTTCCCCTAACACAGAATTGGGAACGGAGCATTTAACAAGACGTTCCACATTAGACATGTTCCTACTGACAGCACCTGATATGTCAGTTTACTGAAAGAGCTATTTTATCCCACCCACCTTGTGCTCCCTTGGAACTGTGAGGTACGCAGTACTTCACTGAAGTACAATTTACCATAATATTAGTTGTCAGTAAATTCAAAGACGGAACTCCTAAAGCTATAAAATGGATTAGAAGCAATTTTAAAAAGAATTAACAAACTAGAGTAAGAGTATACTGTCAACAAACAAATGCTCCATCATAGGACTGTAATTTGGAATTTTAATTACCCCTCTGCTTCTGTAACAAAACAATGTCTGAACTGGCAGCGATTTGAATCTCTCACAGGTCATTGAGCATTCTAGTTAATTACTCTATGAATAGCCTGTTTTTCTCCCCTCTGGAAACACGTTTCTAATGGCAGTCAAGGTCTGACAAATGTGTCATCTACATAATTAGCTAGGAAGCAACACAAAACATTAAACATGCTTTGTGCCGACAACTATCAAAACATTTCATTTGTTGTCAATTATTCATTACTTTGTAGGTTCTGAAGGGGTTGTTATTATGGAAATAAGTCCAGATGCTAACAAGGTTAGAGTTTTGGATTCAAATTAGTAATCAGAGGACTAACTTAAAAAAAAAATGTATCTCATGTACATTCAGCGCCATGTTCAATCAGTAGGAGATTATAAACAAATTTAGCTATGCTCAAGTTAAAATGGAAACTGCACAGCCATGTACGCAAATTTGAGAGCCCTGGTTCATTATTTGAAGTACAGCCTCTACAATGACGTCGTAAACTTTCTGAACCTTTGGGCAAGTACAATTTGTGCTTGGTAAACAGAGTTAAAGATTTCCACAGCACGACATGACAGAGGATGGCAAGAACAAGGAAGGTTTTCGAATTATCTTCACCCCCCTGGAACAGTTGATGTAAAAGTCAAAATTCTAGCTAATGAACTTTTTTGTCTGCTCTACAGTATGACTTCAAACTACCTCAGTTACCTTAGGTAACCCTTGCACTTCATATAATTTTATTTTCTGTTTCTGAAATCTTGTTTCTTTTCTCATTTTAATATTGTTTACATAGCCAAATACTGTCTTGAAAGTTGTACTACTAATGTATATAGAGGATATAAAAAGATTTCTCAACAAAATTGACCTCTCACTGGCAAAGAAAATTGCAGTGGAAGACGCATTATTGCGTAGTCATATCTGAGGCTTGGATCTATGGAGAGTCTCACTCCACTGTCCTCCAGCTTTTCCTTATAAACCAAAATGGCTCACAAATGTCATCCACAATAGTCCAATAAAGATTAGGAACAAAACACTGTCCTTACACTGATGAGATAAGAAAGATATAACTACAGAAGACAGTGTATAAGAACAGTTCATAAGGCTTGTTCTCGAATCAGAAAAATAGAATTCAAATTATATTTGTGTGTGTGTCTAGAATTTAATTGAGATGATCAGTTTATTTTCTACATAATGTTTGATTAGATGCCTGCACTACAGAGCAAATAATAAGAAAAGGAAGAACACCAATTCTATCAGGGTAAATCAAGAAGACTCGTTATCTACAGGGTGTACAAAATATGTCAGTAAATAATTCTACCCTGAGCATTGAGAATGCCCAGTTAATAAAAAAAAATAAAAATAAAAATAAATAAAAAATAAATCAGCCACTCACTGAGAGAAAATAATTGTCTGTATCTATATTTTTCAAAGCAAAAAGGCAGCCATATCTTACACTAAATAGGACACATTAAAATAAGCTTTAATAATCTTTATGCAGAAGGAAACTAATCCATTTTCAGATCATCCGATCCACAGCAATAAAAGGAAATCATCAAAGTAAAAACAATTTTAGAAATGGCTGCATACTCTCATTTAATTAACATGCAACAGATCATATATTTATGAGGAAGTCAAAATATTTAGGAAGCCTATAATCCTGTAAGCCTTAATGTGGTATAAAAACAACAAATAAATGCAAAGTGTTACTGTTACACATGCCTGCCTGATCAATGGTTTCACATATTGATCTATAAATGGAGTTGACAGTCTGTGTTGGCTGCACATTTTCCAAGCAGCGCTATTTTTGTACAAAACCAATACGGGCAATTACCTTTGTTTGAGATGCCAAGTCTTATCAATTCAATGTGATTTAGTGTCATTTTAATTAAATATCAGAATCCACTTCAGGACAATTTATACAAACAAAGCCTCCAACCTAACTATAAGCTTGATTTGAAGTAAATATGGACAAACCCTACAATCCTGTAATATTTCTCAAAAACTCTGCTAAACAGAAGGTTTATATTTTTAGTAGCAATTTTTATGTCTGCCTTTTGGGCTAGCCACAACTTTGGCAAGTATCCTATAATTGCAGAAGTAAGAAACAAAAGAAAAATTTTCCCTTTTTTCTGATAATGTATTAAAAAGAAAAATGAACCAGCACAGACTGTTAAAGGAAGCAAAACGAGTCTTCCATATTAATGTCAATGTTTAGGAATGGCTCGAACTAAGTCTTTAGCTGAACACCACTAAAAAGATATTTCCCTATTCACGATGGCCACGAATGAAGCCAGGCACTTAAAAGATGTGGGGTTTACAAGATGAAAGTGGTTAATATTCATACATATTGCAGCTTAAGACACCAGCATTAAGTGCCAAAACAGCGCTTGCCTGCTAAACCCTGTGTCTGCAATTTTCAGATTTGGGTTATTTAAACTTTTCATTAATAGCTATTTTAAATTTCTAGTATGATGGAGCATCCCTCTTATAAATAACATCAAAGCAAACATTAAACCTTTTGCATTAGCTCTTTGTTGGATTTCTCATTAGCCGTTTTAGCTCTTAAAGAGGCACGCTTCACCTGCCCCCTTTTACGTGCACTGAGCCGTCTGCTTCTCTGCTCAGCACATTCGGATAAAAAAGCAGTCTGCCCTTAAGAGGGCTCACGCTGGCGCTCCAGATCTCTCTTCCACATAGGTGATTTTCTTGCTAACCACATGGCCCCACGTCCAAACTTCCCACCTCTCCAACATTTCCCATGTAGCAAGGTAGCCTCTTTGAATCTTGAAAAGGCATTGATCTTATTAACCAAATAAAAGTGATAATTTAGTGGCTAAAGAAAATGGTGCACACCTCCAATAAAATACTAAGGGACTATCAATACCTGTTTTACTGCATAATTTCCCTGTAGCGTTTAGGTAATCAAAATTGTTGATTTAAAAAGTAAATTTACCTGTGTTTGCATAGCTAAGGGACAAATAAATGTTTATGTTGGTATTTCAACATGCTCTTATTTAAGATATCAAGAATCTAGACTCATGTGCCATATATAGGAAAATTTTATATTGTGTTCTGAGTTTGCAGTCATACCAAAAATATTTTTAATTGAGCAAAACAAAAAAAGGGGGTTAAGAATTAATGACGAAATTGTATAGTTGACCCTAGAACTTGTTATCAGTTTTGTAATGAAGCAAACATTATTACTACAGTTACCAGATTCTTGTATTTTCTACTGTAGGTCCATATTTTATTCACATAATTGTTATATTAGTGAGCAAGTATATTATTTGTAATATATATTCCATAGGATGTATAACATATATAATCTCCAAGTACTCAATTTTCTCTGCGCAGATTAAATATGTGTGTCTCTATGACAATAAAGCATACTACACATGGACATGTGTACACATTCTTAACATCCATCTCCTCCCACTTCTCATAAATTAAATATCTCCCCCCTTGACCTCACCTCAGCCCCCAGCTTCTGAAAAATCAAGTTCTTAGTTTAGCTTGAGCAGATAACTTTAACAGGCTTGTTTGAATAAATATGCCAAAATACTTTACATTCTGTCAGTATCTAGTCAGAAAATTGTGCATGGAAAAAAGAGATGAAAAGAACTGAGACAGAAAGAAAATTAGTGTCATGGCAAGCTTTCAATACAGCATCTCTGAGCCAAGTTTTCTCGGTGAAATGACATATCCTCACTAAAATATCCCTTTTATATAATTATGCACTGAGCACACATAACCAAAAGTAACTTTTATTTTTGTTCCTTGTCAAGGAATACATATTGCCCAGGCTAAGAATGCGGAAACAAAAACTGGGATAATTATAGCTAATTTAACTTTGGAAAACTCTTACTCTCTAACAGTCCAGCATACAACCCCCCAAACTAAAGTTATGTAACAAGGTAATATCAACAATGAGAAACTGCATGATAAAATCCTGCCCAAAAGTGAAAAATGCTAATTTTGTCTCATTTAGCAGCTGGATACAGAAATGCTCATTAGTTTTAAGAGGGTTAATCCTTTTAACTTTTGCATATTGATATGCCAATTATGCCTAATTGTACAAGAGGCATCAGTCAAGGTAATAGTGCATAAACACATGAAAGTTATTAAGTACATCCCAACATGTAATAAAGTAGGTGTTAATTGGTAGCTGAGTTCTGCGGGCTATTGAGGTGGATAATTCATTGAGAGATGGATCACTTGTAATTTCTCTCCATAATTCCTTTTGCAGTCTCATGCTGTGATGTTTTCATGCTTGTCAAAAACAACTGCGGCATAGTGCCTTTTGTTAAACACAGCCAATAAAATATGTTAGGCATCATTAAATATACTTAACTTTTAAACTTTTTCAAAGGTACAGTTCTTACTGATAATACATTATAGAGATTCCAATAATTTACTCTAACCACAGTCTCAAGTTCATAGTTGAGGAACACTTTAGCTGTTTTAAAAGCAAAGTCAGGCTAGCAGTGTTGTGCCTCCCAGCAGACAATACTTCTCAATGAAAAAATAAATAAAGGAAAATGAATCTCTCATTAGTTTCCTTATCTAAGGATGGATTTCTCACTCCCAAAATATAATCACTAGCTTCCCAGCACTAAATTTGTCTATGACACCTGAAGAAAGAATGATTAAAGTCATATATTTCTCAAGCTCTTGAGATTGCTGTGGGTTAATTTTGCAGTTGAAATTCGAGTGAAAAATGGAGAATAAATATAATCAGTAACATGCTACTCAGCAAGTTTATCTCATTTAATAACTCAGTTAGGGAGCTGAATATTTCATAGGCCCCTACCATATTAACAGAACACTCAATTAATAGCTCACATGTTTCTGCAGGGTGACTGGGACTCACAGCCTGTCCCAGCTAACCTATTTCTTGCTCTTGCTCTCACTGTGAGAAACAAAATAGATCTGGGGTCCAAAAGAGTGGCTAACATTGCATAAATAATTTTGTAACATCCTATGGCCTCAGCTGCAAGTTACCACCATTATGGAAGAAAATTAACCAGAGGAGACTCATCACAATCAGTGTGTTTAGTGGCTCAGGATGTGTGCAGGGGCAGGGACAACAATTGGCAATAGAGTTCATCTCTAACTATTTTATTTCAAATCTTCCTAATGACACATTACCGAGACAAAATGGCTTCCTCTCCAAACCTTAAATAGCCACACCACTCCCATCATTTAAGCCCATTCCAAATCAAATCTTAATTTCCAGTATCATATATTATTGGGAGATTTTAAGGAAGAGATTTTTTTTTTAAGTTTTTTTTTTTTTTTCCCCAGTTCATTCTTAGCTAATTTTAGCCTCTGGCTTTTCAAAGTGATATACTGTATTTGGAAGTACAAACACCACATGCTAGCATAACCTCATTATTTTTATGACACTGAAGCATGATAGGAGAGGCCCTTAAAATGAGTCAAAGGTGCTCTTCGGTCTAGCTCCAAATCCACTTTATCACTCTGGATTAAGCCCAGCTCTTCTCTCACAATTGGGGATATTATTATGACTATAAGTAGGCAAGATAAAATGCATTGCAAAAACAGTTTTCTCCTGCACATTAGGAAAACAAATAAAACAAGGCTAATTAGCTCTTTTGTTTGTTGTTGCTTAAAAAAATTCTGTATGATAAGGAACTTGGGGTATTTGACTTACGGGTTCAGTGACCTTCCCAACATCGGTGAGGATCATGGATTTACTTTGGCTCAGCCTGTCGTGGTGGCTGTTGGCATTTTTGATTCTCATTTGCACAGCTCCCGTGCCTTGGCGGATGGAATTCAGTGTTTCCACTGAGGTATCAGAATTTGTGGGCTTCTGCATATTAAAGCGTTATCCTGATAAAATAGAAAAACGCCATATTATTTGAACTACATACTTTTCCATGAAAAACTCTTGGTGGAGTAAACATGCCTATTAATCATTAAGATATAAACATGAAATGAGTAAAAGAGTGCCCGCCTCACTGAGTAGTGAAGAAGAAGGGGCCTCTATATGTGCACAGTACTGTACATGCCAGAGGACTTCAAAAGTTGATAGGCAACAACTACATAGTCCATGTAGTTCCTAAGACCTTTAAGAAGCTCCAAACGGTAATAATATGATACACTTCCTCATGTAAAAGTGATGCTGCCAACTAATCTTTAGGATGTATGCTTGCTTTATTCACTACTCCACTGAACTCCTACCTATCCCCACCCTTCTCGACCACACACTCCCACTACCACCAGCACCCTTTGGAGGTGACCAAATACTTATATGAATAAGGTCAAACTGACTAGAATCAGCACGAGAGTAAAAGACACAGGTCCCATGGTTTATCAAACATGACATCTTGTCTTCCTTAGCAATGGGCTCAGTCCTCTGCCCCACTCCCACTCACAATATCCATAGGAGGGAATTAAAATTCCATTGTCCACTGCCACATGCCAACAGACTTAGATTAAGTCGTTTGGTTGTATTTATGAAGAATGAGAAAACCAACTACATACACACACACACACACATATTTATTTATTTATTTATTTATTTATTTATTTACTTATTTATTTTATTTTATTTTACTAGAAGGAGTCTGATTTAGGTAGAAAAATTAGGTGTGGGAGATTTTTTATTTCACATGCCCCTCCTACCAGCCCCTCAACATATCATCTCATTATAAAAGGTACATTTGTGATACAAACACGGCTTCTAACCCTCTAAAAGAAGACACCTTTCTAGCTTGTTGGTTGCCTCCAAGTCTTGCCTATGTAGACATTCTGTAACTGGCATTGGGCCTGTGTCATAAAAATCACAAAATGGTGACCAGTCAGTTATGGGAAACAATATAATCAAAAAGAAGTATTTGATTTTAAAGAGCCAATTGTATTGTCACCACTATGTTATTGGACAAACAATGGGAATATAATCCCTATAATAGTCAAACTTGGTGGAGTCTAAAATGATTACAGGGCCCGGCTAGATAGCTCAGTGGATAAAGAGCTCGCTGGGAAACCACATGGGAGGCCCTGGGTTCGGTTCCCGGCGACCTCTCCTAGCGGGCAGACCGCCTTGAGAATGGCAAGCCGCCATGGGCGGGCCGGAGCCGCCGTGGGCAGGGCAAAAAGCTGCCACGGACAGGCAAAAGCCGCCACGGGCAGGGCAGGTC
>PVKH010023909.1:0-13747 GCA_004027955.1 Chaetophractus vellerosus
TATACACATCTCTATTAACTATTTCTATTCGTATCCAACTGCTCTTATATTAAGTTAAACATGAATTTATTTGAATGTCTTCAACTCTAATCCATTACCACATGGATCATTCTAGCTCCTTTGCTTGTCTGTATCCCCCCACTCCAACAATGATAAACCGAGTTCCCACTGTCTCATCCATTTTCTTGTTTAATTCCAGTATACATGGAGAGTGGTTAGGGAACTGTTAACCATATCCTCATAAGAAACAATTCTCAATGAGAGAAATGTGCTTAAACACATTTCTTTTTTCCCTTAAGTCCTACAGATTCCACTCATTTCCAAAGTTACTTAGGCCATCACCTCTCCCCCTCCCAACTCAATGAGGTTGTTTCACACATCTGTAATACAATTAGTTTCTTTTGTCACATTCTTCATTCCATTCCTGTGATTCCCCAACTCCTAAATGGTTTTTAAAATTTTATACACTAAGGTTGAGTCTTTATGCTGAGTTTTCAGAAATAAATAGTATTACTTCTCCACCATTATTGTATCATACAGAATCGTTTCACTGTCTTAACAAATCCCCCGTGCTTCATCTATTCACCACCCACCATGTTTCTGAACAACTGATCTGTTTACAAAATGTCACATAATTGGAATCATACACTATGTAGTCTTTTCAGGGTCATTTATTTCATTTAATTATATGCATTTTAAGATTTATCCATGTTATTGCAATGATTGACAGTTTGTTCCTTTTTATGGATGGACCCCCTTTTATTAATTCATTCACTTATTGAAGGACATCTTGGTTGGTTCCAGCTATTATGAATAAGTTGGTAGTAATACATTTGCTTACTGGTTTTTTTTTGCATGTGGGGAAATACTTTTAAAATCAATTGGTTAAATACGTAGGAGCATAATTGCTGGATTGTATGAAAAGATAATGATTAGCTCTGTAAAAAATCACCAAACTGTCTTCCAAATAGTTGTATCATATTGGATTCCAACCAGCAGTGAATGAGATTTCCTGTTACTTTACATCCTCACCAGCAGGTAATTTTGTCAGTCTTTTGGATTTTAGCCATGCTAATAGGTGTGTAGTTGGCATCTTCTTATTTCTGTTTGCATTTCCCTAATGACAAATGATGTTGAACATGTTTTCATATGCTTATCTGCCATCAATATATCATCTTTGATGAGGTGTCTGTTCAGATCCTTTGCCTATATTGTATTTAGCTTCCGTGTTTCCTTGTTGTTGAGTTTCAAAAGTTCTTTGTGTTGTTGAGTTTTGATAACTATTTGTATATTTTGTACACAGTCATTTTTCAGTATGTTTTGCAAATTTTTGTACCAGTCTAAAGTTTTTCTATTCATTCTCTTGACAGTGTCTTTCACAGAAGAGAAGTTTTTAATTCTAATGAAGTCTAACTTATCTATTTCTTTAATAGATTGTGCTTTTGGCATTGTATTTAAAAGCTTATCACAAAACTCAAAGTCATTTAGATTTTCTCCTGTGTTTCCATCTAGTTTTATAGTTTTACATTTTACATTTATGTCTATGATTCTTTTTCAGTTAATTTTTTTGAAACGTGCATCTAAGTTCATTATTTTATATATGTACATCCAATTATTCAGCACCATTTTTGAAGAGTCTATCCTTTCTACGTTGAATGTTTTGCACCTTTTTCTTTTCCAGTATTTTATGCACTGATGTGGATATATATTTTAAAATACCTCCAAGTTAGAACATAGATTTAGACCAGTTTCATAATTAAATGATCAATTATTTGTCTCAGCAATGGTCTAGGTATTGCATTAAAAAGCATTCAACTTCTAAAAGTTCATTTTTTATTGTATAGTACTTAGTATCCCTTCCCAGGGACAACTTATATTATTGCCAGGCACTCACTTAAGCCCTGGAGAAAAAATATTGAGCAAAATAGCTCAAACTCTGCGAGCACAAGAGCTAATGGCTTGTCTGGAAAGAGAGAAAACTAAATAAGCAATTACCAAAAAGTATGACAAATTTTATAAGAAAAGTTCAGGGTGATTTGTAACCATAGAACAGGTGTATACCATAATGAAGGATCAGGGAAGATTTCTTAAAAGGATATTGAAGTTTTAACTTTATGCATTTTTAGAGTCATCTAGGTAAAAACTAGAAATGGAAGGGGTAAGTTTATCAGAGGTGCTATTTAAGGAGAGAAAACACCCTGTGTGCATACTTCTTTACAAGATACTTAAAAAGAGCATAAAATTCAAATGTGCCAATGGCAAGAGATAAGCTAAGTATGTAGGCAGGGACCTTGCCATGAAAGCCACTCAAAGTCATTGTAACCATAATTGTAATGACAATGTTGAAATAATAACAAATTCATGTTTGCAGGTTAAAAGATCTTATTACTGCAGAGTGGAAAAGACTTAGAACAGAGCAAGAATGAAAGTGGAGAATTGAGTTGAAAGTTTGTGTTGTAATCCAGGTAAGAGATTATAGGGACCAGGGTGGTGAAGATAAGGGGAGAAAGACAAGGAATGATAACCTGATAAAATCAACAGAACTTGACTTATTTTGCTTCAGGAAAAGAAAAAAAGAGAGAAAGAGAGAAGGAAGCAAGATAATTCCCAACTCTCTGAATTATAGAATGAGTTACAATATAATGGCATCGCTGAGTTTGCAAACAGTAAAGTAAGCCCAGATTTGGGAAGAAGATCCCAAGATAAATCCTTGACACATTGAGCTTAGTGTGCCTGGGAGATATTAAAGCAGATATTTTCAATAGTCAGATTGTTCTGGATCTCAGGAGAGAAGTTTTGGACTAAAGATATAGGTCTGGGAGTTACCAATAAAGTAATTTAAATTTAAGTGGATGATATTAAGGATTGGGTAAATAATGAAAAGAAGGCAACATAGAATAGAGTTCTAACATTTGATGGAGGGCAGAAAAAAAGCATAGAAAAGACAGTCTAATAGTAGCAATGCATTAGTCAGCTAAAAGGGTGCTGATGCAAACCAATCTGTTGGCATTTATAAAGGGTATTTATTTGGGGTAAGTGCTTACAGTTACAAGGCCCTCAAGAGTCCAACTCAAGGCTGCTTTCTCACCAAATTCAGTTGCCATGTACTGAAGCAAGATGGCAGGAGAACTCTGCCTGGTCTCTCAGGCCTTCTCAGCTGCTCAGCTGCTCTGTTCTCTTCCGCTGCAAACTATCAGGCAAGTGGCTCATCTCTCTTACCAGGGCTTTAACTGTTTGAGTCTTCTCCTTTCTGTCACATGGCAGGACTGAAATGACTAAGTTCTCTCCTCTTCCACGCATCTTCTTCTGTGAGTGTCCGATTATATCAGCCCACCAAGGGAGCAAGGACTCAACCAGAGTTATGCTGTACTGACATGGCCAAAACAAAAGCCCTAAATTGATCTCATCAAGGAAAATTAAAACCTTTGAATTTAATACGGTCAAAGGGTATCACACCCAGAGGAACAGACCAGTTTACAAACATAATCGCTCTTCTTTGGGATTCATAAATAATCTCAAACTGCCACAAGCAGAAAACATCAGAAAAGTGTGATGTTCAGAAATCAAGGGAAGAAACGGAGAACCTTGGGGTGGCGATCAGGATTAAATGATATTGAGAGGTCAAATTAGGTAATATCAGAAAATGCCAAGTGGGTTTAGTTTGCAAGGAAGTTTTATAGCTACCTTGGTAAAATAAATTTCAGTGAATTTTTGTTGGCAAAATTTAGATTACACTGGATTAAGTAGTGAATGAGTGTGGATGTATTAGAAATCCAATAAAGAGAGATGTTTCTCCAATGGATGTGTGGGTTCCATTGGAACTGGCTATACTTCCATGGAGTTCTTTGTTGGTAAGATGTACTATATAAAAAAAAAAAACAAAGATGTACTATAAGCGGGAGAGTCAGTTTAAGCCTTTTTAAACTTGGATTCAACTCAAGGGCCTTCTGGATGACCAATGTGACTCCAACAGAGTCTGTGTGGAATGAGCTATAAGGAATTAGAAAAAAAAACTGAAAAACAGAACATAAAGGAATGTGCTTTGTTCTTGAGACAGCTCCACAGGTCCTCTGCCCACCTTGGACTTGTCCTTTGTCTTATCCTTTCTGCTGTCTTGCCTGAATGTAGAAGTGGCATCCTGAGAAAAGGGCCACACTCTCTCTCTGAAGCTTCAAAGGATAAAATCAGGTGAGCGCTGAACCACTGTTTACATGACAGATAAATGAACTCCAGTATTTCTTAAGATATTGTTATTTAGGGACTTCTACCACTCTGAGCAGAATTTAATTCTAACTAATAAAACTGTCCTTTCTAATTAACATCAACCTTGCAGGTAAGTCTGTGTATTTGGTGACAGAAAGTTGGATGAGCTTTTCTTCTGAGAGCTTCTATTTAATATTTGAAGCAGGAATATCACATCCTAAAAATTTGAATGTTTCAAGACACTAGCAAGAGATTGAAATAGTAACTGTGAAGAATATGGAGTGAACCAACTAGGAAAATAATAGCTATTATTATTAATATGAAAATAATAGATTTACAAGCATCATTGAGGTCCATTGGAGGCTGGTGAGAATGAATTTTTAATGGAGTTAGGTTTTGAAGTTCTTATCATTTAAGTTCTTATTAAAGAAAACTGCAGAAAAAAGTGTCCAAATCAACAAATTATCACAGAAAAAATACCCATATAATCAATTCCCATGTCAAGAAGTAGAATAAAACCAGACTCCTTTGAGCCTTTCTTTCCAGACATCACACTTTCTTCTCCCCTTCCCAGTCTTGATCTCTGGCACCCTAGTGTAGTTCTATCTTTTTTTAAAGTTTTATTTAATGGTACCAAACAGTATGTATTATTCCATGTCTGACTTCTTATGCTTAATAATATTTGTAAGATTTATCCATTGTGTTCTTTACAGAGATAGTTTGTGTTAATTTTCTTTGATGTTTGGTATACCATTATGTGATATGTTGCTATTTACCTGTCCTACTATAAATGTACATCTAATTTATTTCCAATTTTGAGAAATTAGAGGTAAGGCTACTGTGAATACTCATTCATAAGTCTCTTAGTGCATATAGATGCACATCCCTATTGTATCTATACCTAAGAGTAAAATTATAGATAAGAGTGCTAAATGCATTTTTTAGAGAGTAGATATGTCAAACTGTGTTCCAAAATGGTAGCACTAATTTGATAGTCCTCCCATTAAATTACATGAGCTTTCCTATATTGTTTGACATCCAGGCCAACACTTGGAAATATAATCTTTGAATTTTAGCTATTCTAATGGGAGTGTGCTGAAATCTCACTGTGCTTTTAATTTGCATTAAACTTCCCCCGAAAGATTGAATATCTCTTCATGTATTTATTGACCTTTTAAGTATCTTCTTTTGTGAAGTGAATATTAAGTCTTTTGCACACTTTTAAAAAGTAGTATATCCTTTCTTTTTGATTGTGGAAACTCTTTTTAGTGTGGATATGAGCTCTTTGGTAGTTTTATGTGTTCCAATCCTCTATTCTACTCTCTTTCATTCTTATTCAAATAATAGTATCTTTTAGTGAACAAATGTTCTTCATTTCAATGAAATTAAAATTTTCTTATGGCTGGTGCTTTTTGAACCTTGGATATACACTCTTTCCCTAAATGAAAATCAAGAGGATTTTCTCCTATATTAGCCTCTAGGAACTTTAATATTTCAGTCTTCACATTTAGATCATCATCTCCTTATAGTTTTTTCATATATAGTATAAATTAGGAATGTGTCCATTGGTTAACCTCATGCTAATATGGCAATATCTTAGTTCTTTACACTAAATCTTGATATCCAGTAGACCAAATCTTCATCTCTTCTTCTTTTACAATTGTACCTTTGCTTATCCTTGACCTTTTGTATTTCCAAAAGAAATAAAAAATAGCTTGTCAATTAATGCAAATAATCTTTTAAAGTTTTGATTGGAATTGCATAATTACATATGTTAATTTGACTTCAAATCAATATACATGGGAATACTTCATTTGATTTAGGTCACCTCTTATTTCTCTCAATGAATTTATAGTTTTTTTACAGAGAGATCTTGCACTATTTTCATTAAATTTATTCCTGGGTATTTGATAATTTTATTCCATTGTAAATTGTATCTTTTTAAAATAATTTTACTAGTCTAATATTTGCTAGCAGGATATATCCAGCTAATTTTCAAAATTTCAAAATAAGATATCTGTTATGGGTATTTAATCAGTTTTCTATCATATTCAGGAAGTTCTCTTGAATTTCTCATGTGCTAAGGGATTTTAAAAGTAATAATCATTAATAGATATTTAATTTTATCAATTTTTTATTAACTTTTCAAAATGGTTCACTAAATGAGATTCAAGATATACTATGCTAGCATGAGATGCTGAAAATGATTCTAAGAGTTTGCTTGGTTGGGTGACTGAAACTTGGATTTAAAGATGGACTACATTCAATAAGGTAAAAATGGTGAGCTTCCTTAATGAGGAGGAAGATAACCAAAGGAACAGAAACATAGGAATGTGTGTTTTTATTGTATGAAACACATAAACCTTCTCACTACCCCCTGGGAGGTCTCAGAAGACACCCCACTCACGTAGTCCGCTGAGAACTGCCTCAGTGAGGCATCACCAGTTTCCATGACACCATGACTTAGGTCATTACAAAAGGGAAAAATCTCTTCTCACCAGGTTCTCAGGCACAAGTTAAATTACAAGCCCCAAAGCCCTGGATTGGGGGGGTGACTGGATCCCCTTGAAGAAGTCCCTGACACACCTTGCCTGGGGATCTGAAATACCACCATAGGTCACCAGAGTGGGAGTTTATAGAGATCAGGTTAAAAATGTAATTTTGTACCTGGTGGGTCTGTGGACCAATCAAGTGGGTACTTTCTTATTTCCTGGATAAATTTGGGGGTAGATATACTCAGTACTTGCAAAATCCCTATATTGGCTCCTTGACCCAAAGAGTGAGGCCAAGATGGGCTGAAGTGATAGCACAGTGGATCTATGTTTGAAAGAGAAGGAAGTGAAGCAGGGTGATACCATTCAGGTGGAAATGTCATGGGAGATATTGGGATGTCGTTTGCGAACGAATTGACGAACTAATGTCTTAAGAGTAGTGGAATAAAAGGAAGATAAAATGTTTTGGTAAGGGATAGAGTGTTTAAATTTATTATTTCCCAGTTGCAACCATTCTAGAAAATGGTAAAGTCTACTATGAAACAATGGCAATGTGTGGTTGAAGTAGGTTGAATAATATATTTATTTTATGGGAAACCAGAGATCTGAGATGTCAGAATTTTGAAAGCACCATCCAACTGAAGGCTGAAGTAACTAAGAAATGAGGACAGATCATAAGTAACAGATAAAGAGATGTAGTACCAAATCCTCAATAAAATAAGGAGAGTCCGTAAGTAGGAAGAGATGCTTGCTCTAAGTTGAATGACATGAGCCTCAGAGGGACATAGCTAAATTCAAGATGGAGGAATCGGATATGGAAGTTTTGATCTTTACTTATTTGAAGTGTGAGAGCAACGTGATCTCCATAGGACAAAATATTCCTGGGGATGTGGTATCATCTGGAGAAAACTGGGTTTCTATTAAGGGCTAAATGTGAGAAAAATTAGCGAAAAGGGTGAAGCTGTAGAGAAGTTTGTTCATCTTAGGAGAGAGAACTCAAAGGCACAGGGGAGAGAACCACAGAGCATGGTGAGAACGAGGGTTCAGAGAGTAGAGAAAGCAGGCACACATCATGGGTGGGGGAAAAATATAGCCAGCATGTATGGCCCAGGAGAGTCAGCTGGCCGAAAAACTGCAAGAGAACGAGTGCCAGTTTTAACCCTACAAATGGATCCCTTTAATCCTACATTTCCTCTTCTCTTCCTCTCTGCACCCCACCCCTGAACCTCACTTGCAGCATGCCCGTGTACACGCTCACACACACGCCCATTCCTCAATTTCCCCTTGATCTGGAGGAATGAACATGCTTTTCATAATTAGGAACCAAGCCCTCCAGATACAGGGTAAAGCCCAGGAATTTCTGAAGACCTCTTTAATCTTTTTGACTTCTCCATGTTAAATTGCAAAGTATTTTTCTGATGTATAGTTCCCTGTATCTGTTTCCCTAAATCTACGGCCTTTTTGCTCCTTCTTAGCAATTACCAAGACTAATTGGTGATTCAGCCCTGCCATCAGGGGCTACTGCCACAGGGCCTGAGGGTCTCTCCAAAAAGAATGTGAACTGACGCCTACTCTCTGGATTTAGAACACTGAATTAGGACCAACATTCCCTTTCATCCAACCTCAAATAACCTGCCAGGTAAACCCTGGCCATTTAAAGGAATTTTAGATGGTGCTTAGGCTTGTCCCTTGCAAGTCACCCATTTATGATCCTGAGGGTTTCATATCCCTCTTTAACTAGGATGACGGGCTCATTTAGCATCCAAAGACGGCCACCTCTGAAAGCAAAAGCATGTGCTATTAGTAACTGACATGACCCAGGATCACCCTACTGTGGCCACCATACTTTTACGAGCCTAGAAACTCTGTGAGGCTCCCTTCAATGGCTTGGGATTCTACACGTTCAAGAGGTGCACCAAGTTTTTATGATGACTAGAATCTCTCCCTAATACAACCAGAGTAACTTCAATTACTTTCATTACTCTACAGAATCATTTAATCGTCACTGATTCACATACTTAGCTTGGTTTAATTGGGGATAAAGGGGTTCCATATATCCAGAAGTCATACCAAAGCCTCTTCCCAAATATGACTTCATGTTGGGATAAGGCTAAGTCAGTTATAGAGCTCTGGTCTGGGCATCCTTCTCATACACATCTATAAATAGTCTCAAGGATCTACTTCATTATTTATTCAGTCTTCTTGTTTTGAGTTAACTTCATTTCTCCTCTCAAATACCCATGCTTTATTCTTGCAATACCAACAGCTTATCATTCACTCCAGTTTGTCTCTGGAGATGCTCCAAATACTCCTAGACAATCTTCCCAAAAGATCACTATAAGGTTGAGTGAGACTTTCCATTTGGTCTGAATTTTATAAAGCCTCAGGTTCAGGAGTCAAAGAGAGCATGGATTAGAGATAAATGACAATAAAAGTAACAGTTGGCTTTTATTTGGCACTTATGTATACCTGACACTGTGATAAGGGATTTGCATGCATTATCTCACTTTATTCTTGCAAAAACAGGATGAGATAGCAACTGTTATTTCCAGGAAATTGAGTGAAGTGTAGAGAGGTTAAGTCATTTGCTTGAGGACATAGAGATAGTAAACACTGAAAGAAAACTTGAACAGAAGTCTGTAAGACTCAAACTATTTTAATTAGGAAACGCATATATTTAAAAATGTAAGGTGATTTAAATGCTTATAAATTGCTTTGTGGATCTTGAAAGATTTTCATCAGCATTATTATAAGTTATTATTTACTTGCAAATTTTAAATATAGGCATGGAACCATGGATAAGCTTGGAAATTATACTTTAGTAGAAATTGTTACTTTTCTTGTATTTTTATTTTCTTTCCCTAAATAATTATCTGTTGCATAAAAATAGATGGAGAAGGTAGCTATTCATGTCTAGTCAAACCCACAGGATTTTTTTTTAACTAGAAAGGCATATATTGAAATTAATAAATAATAGAGCAAATCCTGAGCTTCAGCTGCAGAATAATTTTGAAGCAAGAAGAAACGTCCTGAGATAGTAGGTTTGACAACAACAGCCTCAGCCTTTCCCACTAAGAAACTCCTAGGTGAGGGGAAAATAATATTCATGTTAACTTTTTGCTAATGAGGAAATTAAGTCAGGTCATGGGCCATATGCAGACACAACTTATATTTGTCATTAGGCCCATTTTAATTTCTCATAAGGGAAAAAAATTGAAGGTAAACATGTCTGAGTTTTGCAGAAGGCATCTAAGCAATCTGTGGTATTAACTTTCTACAGAAAACGCTTAACTTCCCTTTGCATTTCTAGAGGTCGCATCTAGGCCAGACATTACAGTTTTAAAATGACATAACATGACCTCATGAATAATTTGAGTTCTAACTTCCTGAACTTCAATTACAAAGTTACAGAGTTCCACAGAATAAAAGCCAGATCTAAGTAATTTACATTTCAGTCATGTAGGAGAGGAAAAGATGAAGTGAGAAATGCCATCCGGAAGACTAAAATGAGCGGTAGCCGTACCGCGGGCCGTTAGAGTCCACCCAGCTCTGTAAAACGGCTGCTTCCAATGACCACCAGTTATGCTTTCTCTATGACTTTATAAACCCCTAGATATACAAAAAAAAAAAAAAAAAAAAAAACCCTAGATATAAGACAACAAGTTGTCTTGAAGGGATTAAAGCAGTATTTCAAGGTCTGGAATTTCAGGTGACTTGCTTATCAGTGTCTAGGGGAGTTTTGGTGTAATGAATTTTGCTTTCAATGGCCACTTTTCCAGTAAAATTTGTTGAACCCAGAGCATGGATGACAACATTTGTTTGCGTGCCTTAAAATATTTAATCTTCTACCCTTCATTTTAAGCATTTTGGATCTTAAGATCTTGAAGAAATAATATACTGAGTAGTTTGGAGGGCATAACTAACTGGTTCTAGTTAGCAGCCCCCGGTCCTTCATGAGTCTCATGAGCAGTTTGAATTAATTGTTTACTAAGCCCCGTTTCAGTTTCTGAAAACATTCTATATGTGTCTGGAAAGAGATTTTGTTTATGTTGCTTCTTCTGCAGTTGTCATGAACCCTTTGAAATTGTGACATGTAGAAGACACCAGTAAACCCAGCGTGGCTATGACCCTGGCTTGTGTAATTCAGTGGAAACCAAATTTTAAAAGGTCATCTGTGACTGATATAGGTTAGGGGCCTTCTCCTGTTAAATCAGAGTTTCTCTGTAGATTTTTTTTTATTGCCGCCATATTTAAAGGCTGTCTAATCCTCCCCAGATGAGAAAAATTAACAAAAAAATAAGGTTGAATGTGGATGAAAATTTTCCTCAATTCCCTGAAATTTTTTCTCTTACACAGTTTTGGACATCCCCAAAGAAGGTGTTCGAGAACACAATATGAGGTATGGCCAGACGCAGTGATGGGAAAGTTTTTGCAGCTCGCCTGAGTGAAAAGCCAGTAAGGAGGTAAAGAAATGAAGCTGAGCCCTTTGGAACTATCAGACTTATCTTCCAGTTCTTTACATGTTTTTATTTTTAAAGAGAAATACCTAATTTTGTGACTTCCAATTATTCAGAATGTTTTTTAAGTTTATATTCAGCACCTTGGCCTCACTTTAGGACAGATTATGAATGTGTAATGTGGAAAGTCCTCCTTTCATATTTTGGGTGGTGAAATAATAGCAATTCCCATCAATTTCAAGCTGCAGAAGTTCTCCATAGCCCTCTTGGGAGGAAAGGGTGATCTTAAATACCCCTTTTCCAGTTTAGCTCTTGGGTGAATCAATGGCTCTGAAAGCTTGTGTGAAACCCTGCAGGCACCAAAAGGGAACAGTGTATTGAAAGAGAAAGTTAAGTAAGTTTGAATATTTTTTAAAAAAAGAATAAAATGCAGTCTAAATAAGATACCAGAGGAAGGCAATGGAGTATACTCAAACTTACGGAATTATGCCTGAGAAAGTTTGGGGTGGATTCAGATTTTAATTTTAGGGGGAAAGTAGCTATGGTGATACAGATGCTCACATTTTTAAAAAGCAAAATAATGACCAAAAGCTAACTCAGAGGGCAAGAAAAAATTCAAAAGATGAGATGGTAGGGTTTTATTTTTGGAGCACTAGTTACTGAAGAGGTTTTTCTTTTTGACAACGAGATTTGTAGTCATTTCTAGAGAATAAGGCATCAGCAATCTTTTGAAGGAAGGAGATAATGGACAGGACTCATTGCTCTCATATCCAGATACAGACAAGATGTCTTTCCTGATAATTTAATGCCAATCTTATAGTGGGAATATATATTATTTTATAGGAACTTATAAAATAATGGACATAATTAATACCAGCACTCTGCCATTTGATATACAGGATATATTTACCTTTTAAATAAATTTTCTTAGCATCTTAAACCTTTAATATAGAGGCATTTTGTCTTCATTGAGGCAAAGCTATAAAAGAGATAATGCAAATGTGTTTCTCAGCACTATTTACAGGCCTGAGGATGATATAACAGATAGTTAAGAAAAAACTTTTGGTCCACTCTGGCAAAACTGAAAACAAAATATCTGCCATACATTTTCACAAGAAAAGTAACATAAATTCCTTCCAATTTTATTTTCTTTCTCTTTCTTTCTTTCTTTCTTTGTTTCTTTGTTTCTTTTTTCTTTCTTCTTTCTTTCTTTCTTTTTCTTTCTTTCTTTCTTATTTTCTTTCCTTTCTTTTCCTTTTGGTAGCTTAAGTGCCTATGGTTTGCTGTTTAAAGTAGTTTGATAGTTTATCTTGTCAAAGCTTTTCTCACACTTTTAAACTCACTGTTATTATGTTTTTGCAGTTACATTGATCAAGTTCCCCTTAAAAGCAGCTAAAATTAGCATTCCTAAATTAATTCAGAACTTATCTTGCCTGAAATGGAAACCCTCTTTTTTTTACATTGAAAACTGTTCTAACAGCAGATAACCTTGAAGTCAGGTCATTTTCATGGCATACTAAACTTATGTTTATACTAAATGTTGAAATAAAATTCCATCTTTGTCATAAATATTGAGAATATTCTATCAGGTATAAAATTTAAGTGGAGATTATTAAGCTCTGAGGATCTAACACCTGCAAAGTTTTGTTGTTGTTATTTTTTCAAATAAAGTTTAGTGGAGGGTGGGTGTATTAACTTGCATTATGTTTCTGTGTTCTGAACACATTCTCCATGAGACTGTGTTTGGGCGTAAAGAGATTTCTCTTCTTGGAGTGATAAACTTCAAAGCCTTTGCTGAATCCTGGAGGATAGAGTCTGATTGGTCTAAACATGAAACAATGTAAAATATTCCCCTTGACTTTCTCCAAACATCATATTCTGTCTTATCCACAGTGAAAAATAAACGTATCTTTCAAAAATAAATAATGTTGTTATGTAAATCCATCATGTTTTAGTCTTCTAGTTTTTTAAGTTACTGCTGCATTCAGCAGTGGAAAGATAAGTGATTTTAAAAGACAACAGCTATGTTGAGGCTAATTTTTTTCTGACCAGGGAAGGCATTAGCTTAACTACAAATTGTTTATCTGTAAATGAAAATACTGATTTCCTGACAGCATTGTTAAGACTGACTCATATTTCCAAAGGTTCGTGGCATAGTTGTCTGGAAATAATAATAGGAATAAAATAGTTGGTACCCTGTTAAGATGGCAAGTGAGTTTAATTTTGTTACAAAGATTTAAATTTACTGACTCATGTTTAGCCTCCAAAAGGACAGAGTCTTTGAGGCGATATATACTGCGGCTTAGATTCTTAAGAAATAGAATGTCCTCTCAAGGCTTCTCCCGGCAGGTAACTACATTTCTTCCAAATTATAAGACTTATTGTAAGTGTACTTTTTGTTCCGGAACAATCTTCTTTATTCATATAATCCCAGGGAGCATTGCATAATTATTGCATTATGCAAATAAAAGACAAAATAACAGAACAAAACAAGATCATGCAAGGAAGACCTTGATGTATTTAGAGCCCCTCCCCCACTCCCAATAGCCCTGTAGAATGGAGGCGGGAAAGGGATATGTTAAAAAAAAAAAAAAA